>VDFB02128548.1:0-16049 GCA_007258455.2 Sequoia sempervirens | reverse complement strand
GACCTCGATGATAAAGTATGTCAGCAATTAATGTATGTCGTGTGGTTTGGCGGATGAAGTTGCATTTTTGGTTTCTGGAAAGATTGGGATGAAGGATATTATCTTTCAGGTAAGCATAAGTATTTCCATAAATGGAGGATTCAATGTCAACTAATTGGCATATGGTTTGAGAATCAAGATCATCATAAGCTGGTTTAGACTCTTGTTCTACCATAAACTCATAATGACCTTGCTTTTCTGGCAACTATAAAAGAGAATCAATTGTCACCATAGCATCTGCAACTTTTTTTCTACCCTTGGAATCTGTTCAAACTTGATTTCCACAAAATACTTTTTGAAATCATCTATCATCTTCTTATATGGAATCAGTTTTTCATCCTTTGTCTGATATTCATCATTTACTTGATAAATGACTAATTGTGAATCACCATATACTTGCAGTTCTATGATATTCCATTCAACCGCCACTTTGATACCATTAATCAAAGCCTCATACTCAACTACATTATTTGTGCAAGAAAACATGAATCTATAGGACCTTGGGATTGTATGTCCTTGAGGTGTTACAAACATAATGTCAGCACCAGACCCATGTTGTGTTTATGACCCATCAAAATAAAGCCTCCATGGTTGTGTTGTCACAATAAGAATTTCTGCATCAAGCAACTCAATGTTCATTGGACGATCATTAGATAATGGAGCTTCATCTAATTGATCATCATTTACTTGAAATTTGATGGTTTTCCTATCCACATAATGAATATCAAATTCACTCAAGATCATGACCCATTTAGCTAGTCTCCTTGTTAGATCAGCCTTGCTGAGTAAGTACTTTAACGGATCAATCTTTGCAATGAGCTTAACCGTGTGGATCAACATGTAATGCCTCAATTATTGGGTAGAAAATACCACTACCAAACATGCTTTCTTGATAAAGGTGTAATTTATTTCATAACCATTCAGAGTCCTGTTGATATAGTATATAGCTTGTTCCCTTCCTTCATGATCTTCTTGTGCTAATAGAGATCCTAAAGAAATGTTTGTTGTTGCAATGTATATAAAAATGGTTTATCTTCCATAGGTGGCATTAATATGGGAGCTGACATCAAATATTGCTTTATTTGATTGAAAGTAGTTTCTTATCCTTCATCCCATTTGAAAGAGACATTCTTATGTAGCAAATGATTGAAGGGATGACTTTTATCTGCTAACTGAGAGATAAATCGCCTGATTGATTTTAGCCTACCTTGTAGAGATCTTAATTGACTATTATTCTTTGGTGGCGACATTTCCATTATTGCTTTGACTTTAGCCAGATCCACTTTGATACCTTTTTTTTGAAACTATGTATCTGAGGAGTTTTGCCAATGTAACCCCAAACACACACTTCTTTGGATTCAATCTGACATTGAATTTCTCTAATCTTGTAAAGATTTTTCCCAGAATCTCCAAATGTCCTTCCTTGGTGTATGATTTTGCTAATATATCATCAATGTAATCTTCCATAAAAGTATGCATCATGTCATGGAAAATAGTGGTCATTGCACGCTGATATGTTGCACCTACATTTTTCAACCCAAAGGGCATGACGTTCCAAAAAAATGTTCCCCATGGACAGGTGAATGTTGTATTCTCCCAGTCTTTGGATGCTATCTTGATTTGGTTATACCCTAAGAAGCCATCCATAAGTGACAACATGGCATGCATTGTTGTTAAATCCACAATAATGTCAATGTTTGGCAAAGGAAAATCATCTTTTGGACATGCCTTTATTTAGATCTCTGAAATCTATGCATATTCTGATACTATTATCTAGTTTAGATACAGGTACAATATTTGAAATCCACTCAGCATAATCGATGGACCTGATTAATCTTACATCTAACAACTTTTTTAGCTCAACTTTTACCATTAATGTGATGTGCGGATGCATTTTTCTTAGTTTTTTCTTTACTGGTTTGATTCTGGATGGTAGAGATAGATGATGCATCATAATATCTAGATCTAGCCCTAGCATATCAAAGTAAGACCAAGAAAAGTTTATATGTCTCTCTTCAAAGAATTTGGTGAATTCAAGATTCTCTAGTTTTGTCATAGATGCTGCAAGATGTAGAATTTTTGTCTTTTCTGTTGTGCAAATATTGATTGACTGTGTAGGTTCCACCAGCACTGATGATCTTTCTTAAAAATGTTCTGGAAGGGTGTCAAACCTCCCATATTTTAGTGCCTCAAAGAGGTTTTCACCGTTAGATGTGTTCTTTGTTTTTACTTTTTTGAGATCTAATGCTGCCATAGAATAGTTTTCACCATTAGATCCATTATTCCTGTGTTCAATTTTGCAACTGGAAGATTTGGCACCCTCTTGATTTGAAGTATTGTTACAAGCTTTATGAATAGAACTTGTTTCAGGTGTGTCACTACAAAGGAAATTTATGATGGCATCATCATTTGTAAAGACTGGTATATCAATAGGTTCAGTTGGTTCCCAGATAATAAGTTCAGGATGTATTAAGGGTAAAAATTCCTCAGATTTGGTAAAATCGACGGCAATGAGGGTTCCAATAGCCATGTTGTCAAATTTTGCAGTGGTAATGTTAAGGTCTATGATATTACTCTCCTCCAAGTCATCTAATTCACTCAATATCTCTCCATCCTCACTTGAGTCATCGATATTTTGTGGTCCAAATACAAGGGGTCTAGTCCCCGAACTTTGTCCCTCCTCTTGTGTGGGTGCATACTCTTTTATAACATCAACCTGTATGTCCTTGTATGATATTTCTGATAAAGAATCCCACTCATATTCATTAGAATTTGTTTAGGAGTTATCTCTCATTTGAAGAATCCTTTCAATAACTTTATGAGTGGTTTCTTCTTTTGTTTCTCCTATATAACCGAGTCCTATTTTTTCCTTTGATTGAAGTGGGAGAGATTGGATGGGTTCTATAATGCCTTCTTTTCCTTTACCAATAGGTCCTTGTCCTTCATACCCCATTTTTTCTAAGATAGCTTTTCCTTTTCCATACTAATCTATTTTTATTCTAATATTTTCTAATGTTGACGCTTCTTCGTCTTTGTAGAGCCAATTGAGAATGGCCTCATCGTCTTCTAGAATACTTGCTTTTACAAACATTTCATCCAAAACCGTGGTAGGTTGTGATGATTGTTGTGTTTGTGTTGAGGGCTATCCATATGATTTTGGAGATGGCAGCAATTGTGAAAGACATAGAGATTGCTCAATGGAATATTCTCCCAAGCCCTTGTATTTTAACTGGATCTTTTCTTTGAACTGCTATGATATAATATTTAGTGGACCTTCATTGCTTGATGAAGTGGGGTCAGCAACAGTTGTTTCCTTTGACTGGTCCTTTTTCTCAACCCATTTGGATATTAAATTTAGTTGCTTTTCACCACTAGATGAACTAGAAGTGTTTGCTTCTTTGTTATGGGGCACCAAAGTGTCTTGAGTTGCTTTAAGCATGTTATAGGTCTGAGGATTATTGTAGTCAGCTGAAATAGTGACTTCTTGTCCATTGACAAGAAATTTTAAACACTGATGATAGGTTGAAGGTACTGCTTGCATTTCGTGAATCCATGGACTTTCCAAGAGTATATTATATGTTAGCTCCTTGTCTAACACTTGGAAAACTATATTCTTGACAATTGGTCCGACTTGAATTGGTAACACAATCAACCCCTTGGAAGATCTCTCTTCTTCATCATAGGCTTTTATTGTGATCTTTCTTCTTGCATCAATAGCATTACTAGAATAACCTAGTGCACGAATCAGTTTTAAAGTACAAATGTTTAATCCACCTTCACCATCTATTAAGACACATTTGACATAGTGTTTATGGATTAAAACTTCTATATGAAGGGTCACATTATGTGGATGATTAAGTGACACATCATCTTGTTCGAAGAATGATAGAAAATGAGGCGTGTCAAATGTCCCACCATAGCTTGAAACTGATAGACATCCAAATTATTGGGTACCGTGGTGGCCACAAGAGCCTGTTTTAAAACCTCCTTATGTGATGGTGAAATTTTAAGGAGTTCCAATGTGGATATTTGAGTTGGTATCTTTTGTAGTTGATCGACTATGCTATATGGATTTGAAGGGGGGGTAGTGGTTTTAGGTGCAACTCCTTTTAGTATCACTTTGGATTTCCCTCTCATCATTACATGGACTAGTTGATAGTCTTGTCTTTCCCTAATTTTTATGACATTGATTTGGTTGTCGGATGTGTTTATGTTTGGGATTGCGTTCAGGGATATGATGTCATTGATGCTAATGGTATTTGTTTGATTATCAATGACATTATTTTTCTCAACCTCAAAAATGCAATGAATGGTGTTGTCATAAATGTAGTTTACACTTTTTCCTTTACTATTTGAAGAAGAATCTCTCTTTTCATAATTGGGTAAAGGATTTGTAAATGCACTATGATCATTGTTTGTTTGAGGTCCTTCGACAAATACCTTCTTGTTGCCAATTAAATCTTGTATCAGATGCTTTAATTGCATACAATCATTCGTTTTATGTCCTTTATTTTTATGAAAGTTACAATAGTCAACATCATTCCACCAAGATGGTTTTACTTTTGGCTCCCAATTTCTCACTTCTAGTAGGGTAATAAGTCTATTTGCAACAAGCTCTCTCATTGTTGATTCCAATGTTTGTCCCAATGGTGTAAATCTTCATTGATTAGATTGTCTTTGATATGATGATTGTCGAGATTCTCCATTGTTTGGATTGTTGTTTTGAGTGGTTCCTTGATTGATGTTCTGGTTTTCATTTTGATTATTCTTTACAGTCATTGTCGTTAAATTGAATATTGGTTTCGCATTTTGTGTGTCAGTTGTAGCATCATTGTTTCCAGTATTTCTATTTTTTTGCCAAAATTTAGGTTTATCATTGTTTCCATAGTGATTTGAGGAATTAGTATTGTTTGATCCTTCATTGTAATGTTTAATTACTCCTCTTTTGACCAATGCTTCTTTGATTTTAAGCCCATTTTCAATCACTTTTTTAAATGTCAGGGGACATTGCAATTCAAGCCTATAGCTCACATCATTAGTTAAGTTGTCAATAAATAATTTCATCTTTTCCTCTTCAGGTATAGAACAAGGATATATAGCAAACAACTTTCGCCAACATTGTAGTAATGATAGGAATGTCTCACCCTTCTTTTGTTTCATGTTGTAAAGGTCTTTTATGGTTACTTCATGTTGAATATTGAAGGAGAATTGTGAGATAAATCTGTTGACTAGTTCTTCAAAGGATCGAATCCCTGGTTATAATTTAGAGAACCATTCCATACAGTGACCTCCTAAGCTCCTTGGAAATAACCTTATTAGGTAAGTATCCTCTTGTGCAAACTCTAGACTCATTGTTCTAAATTCCCTCACATGGTCAATTGGATCTATTTTGTTGTTGTACTTGTCATATTTTGGGAATTCACAATATCTAGGAAATGGTATCATGTCCACACTTGGATGAAAAGGATAAGGAAAAATGTCATGTAATGAGTACCTCTTTGTGGTTCCTTTTTGTATATCTTGAAGTTGTTGAAAATTTTGCATTTGACATGTTAGGGAAACCACTTGATCTATGTTTTGTGTGTTGTGTAGTTCAGTTTCAGCTACTTTAGGTGTTTCTTTCAGTCGATTGACATCAAAGTCTTTTGGAAGTTTGGCACCTAGCTCAGCTAGCATTAAAAGATATTTTTCCATATCTTGTTCTAAAACCTTTTCCATGAATTTGTAGAAATTTGGATCTTGTTGTGCTGTTTGGATGTCCTCTTGGGTTATTTCATTTCCATCATTTTGGTAGAATCTGTGAAAGGGATTTTCTTCAGCCATTATATTTGATGTTTCAAATTTATTTTTCTCTAAGTTTTTGTCTTTGTAACCTTGTCAAAATTGGCATATAAGTATTTTCTATTCTCACTAAACTTTTGATATTTTGTGTTTGAATGAGTGTCAATGTATTTTAACAAAGTCAAATAGAATGATATATTCTATTGATAAGACCAAGTTAAAAATTTGATTATTGTGTTTTGTTTCGTGATTGTAGGATGAGAAAATCCTGATGATGAAACTTAACCAAATAATCAAGATTTGTTTTTGATAATTGGACACTTTAAAGTTGCAAGATCTAGGTTTAACTTAAAAGGAATTTTGACTTGTAAGATCCTATTTTTTTCAAGTTTAAGGCATTGTCTGGCCTGTGAAAATGTTTCCGTCCTAATAAAAACCTGAGTTTCTGATGTCAATAGTCTGACAGATGTTTCTAATAGCTCTTTGTTTTCTTGTTCTGTGGATGCGCTATTACAGAGGGCAGAAGTGCTAAAACAGACTGTGGATGCGCTAAAAGATACAAATGCGTTATCAGATAGGGTAAATGTGCTAAAACAAACCGTAGATGTGCCAAAATATCTGGTAATTTCTGACACTAATGAATTTTGATGATAGACTGCATATGCACTATAAGATTTGTTAGATGCACTAAAAAAGACTCTAAATGGGCTATTTGAACTGTGGATGCGCTAAAAGACCGAGAGGATGCGCTAAAACAAAATGTGTAAGTGCTATTTTGGGACTCCACAGTGTTGTCTAATTTTCTCAGTAAAGGGGCTGATGTAATTTTTTGAATTTGGGGTATTTTGATAGGGTATCCTTGTTGGTAAATCTTTGATTTTGATGACAAGCCTAATGTTTCCAAGTTTTTCCTCTATTGTAAGAACTGATTTGGCATGTTGGAATAATCTATTGCTGGTTGTGGGATGAAGGATTGACGAATGGGTTGACTATGATTATGTTTTTTGTGAAAGAGCTCTTCATTGGAAATAAGCTTGTGAATATAAAGGCTCTAAGGAAAAACCATCAGTATATCCTCTAGCAAAGTCATGAAACCTATGGATGAAAGTTCTATGTTGAAGCAAAAATTTTCTACTTTGATATAAGAAACATCTCCTTTCCAAAACTTTTTTGTAGCTAAGTTGCTTATTTGGTTTGTTGACTCTTTTTGTGAGGGATTTCTTGACAAATGTTGTGGATTTCCAATCCCTAATCATAAATTTCATAGTTTGATTTTTCTAACTCTTTGTGTTTTTTTGGATGATCTTTATCTAAATTAATGATTTGAAAACATAGCAAGCAATTTGTGAAACAGTTGTTTTTAAGTCCTAGAATCTAAACAATAAGTGTATGTTCAACAATGAAACATGATCCTTCTTGATTTCCACTCATTTTTGACAAAGAATACACTTCAAGCAGACTCACTCTTAAGGTCAAATAGGTCATTGTTATACTCAACAACCCACATCTTAAAATTGTGTCGACTCATACAACCGTGTCACCCCTTAGAGGGCGCCCATGTTTTTTTTCTTTTCCAGGCGTGTACTCAAAGTTATATTTCTCGATCCTTTGAGCAAACAATCCTTGGAAATTATATGGTGAGTGTCTTGGGGGCAGATTCTTCCCTCCCCTTGAACCGTGAGTATTACAATATTTGGTTACTAACACAGCTGGATTCTACACTATGGTTTGTAGATAGGGTTTCCGTTCAGAGCGACAAATGATAAACTCCCTCAAGAGACCTCCCAATCTTTAGAAAATAATTTTTGGGGATGGTTATCTTGCACACTTCCGGTAAATGCGGGTTTCCCTAGATTCACTTTTGTTTTATAGTGGGTTGGAAAACCTGGCTTTGGTTGTTCCCACTCAGGTCGTTCCCGTAGGGTGAGTACTTTTTCCCACTATGGAAGGACTTCTAAAGGATTTAACAAAGCATAAAGTGCATGAAATAAAAGATGAGTTTGGAATTTTAATCACCCAATTAAGGGGAGAGCATAGGCCTATCACCGCACAATCACAGTAATCAAGTGTCCAATTTTAAAGCCCAAATGACAATTTGCTACTCTATGTGAAGATATTGCTTCAAAAAAGACATGATGTCAATTTTAACCGAAATAGAAAATGTATGGTGACTACCCTAGGATTGATATATTTTAATCCAAATGACTACCCTAGGATTGGTTCATTTTAGTCCAAATACATCAATGAAATTACTAGTTGTGGTTGTGTCGAATCCAGACAACCAATTACATATGCGCTATAACAGAGGTCATAAGCGCCACTTAATTGATTAGATGCGCTATAGAAATTCTTGGAAGTGCTACAAAATTTGTCAAAAGTGCTACATAATTTTTTGGATGCGCTAAAATAGGGTTGAACATGGAACAACCAACCATGCTGGGAGCTTCTAGTTGATGCACTGAAACAGTCTTCAGAAGCGCTATAGTTTTTGGTGGATGAGCTAAAATAGTCAGCAAAAGTGCTAAAGTTTTTGATGGATGTACTGCAAAATCTCTCGGTCACACTAAAAGAAACACACCAGAATCCTGTATGAACACTTTTCATAAAAAAATGTTAAAACATGGGGTTAGGGCCCCACAGTGGGCGCCAAAATATAAGTGTGGAATAAGTAATGAGTAAAATAACTAAAAAAACTTCATAATAAGACATTTTATCAAAGATTCAAAAGCAATTAAACTAATTTAAAGCAAGAATCTATTGAAAGCATCATATTGTTCTCTATCTCTAAAGATTTATTAAGTCACGGGGCTCTCATATTTGGTAAGCATTGTGACTGTTAAAATGTCAATCTAGAGAATGAGATGCTACTAAATGCAATAATCTAATCCTGTATGGTGATTTCTAGATGATATGATGAAGCTCCTGCAATCTATGCTAACATGAATATGATAAAATGGAAGCTACAATGATCTACAATGCAACTATGATATTGATTCTATACTATGATTTCTATTGCTAACTGATAATTTCTATTGCTAAGATGCTTGATTGCTTGATTGCTATTCTTGCAAAGTAAGATTGCACAAAGTTGGGGATCCATTTCCTACTTTAGAAGGCCATATATATAGATTCACGGCAGCATCCTATGATGTGGTAGCACAACAAAGGCCTGGATTTGATCTGGAGGATTGAATGGTGAGAGATGAAGAAGCTTGAGCTGATCATGGGGATTGTTCCTCCCTAGAAAAACATCTTTCTAGAGGATTGGAAGAATCAGAGGAAAGAGATTGAAGAGGATTTCCCGCAAGTTTGTCTCCATAGCTTTCCCGTGAATGCTAGTTGAATTAAATTAGATGTTTTATATCTAATTTGGTAGGTAAAATATGATGAGCTGTAGAAACATGAATATATTTGAATACTTAGATTTATTCAAATTTAGGAAGAAATAACAATTATTAATACGCATTTTTTTTTTATATTATTTATTTAATAAAAGAGAGATAAATGATAATTAAATAAAAACTATTGAAGTTTAATTATTTAATTAAGATAGAATAATCAGAAGAATATAGATGTAAACTAAATAAATATTTCTATTTATTTAATAGTTGAAGAATTTGATAATAATAATTAAATAAAACAAAGTGAATTTTGTTTATTTAATTAAGACGAAATAAAATAATAAAGATTGAAGAATTTAGAAGATGAACTATATGAATAAATATTTCTATTTATTTAATAATAGAAGAATTAAAGGTTAATTAATCAAATAAATTGCATTTAATTAATTAGATTATCTAGACCATTTTTAGGTGTATACAGTTAGAGGTATCATTTAATTGTCCTTTACGATGTAAATAAACAAGAAATAAAGGCTTGAATTTTTGGGTACCATAAACATCACAATATACATTCTTCTTACATTGTACTCGAATCCATCATATTATCCTTGAATTCATCTCCACAAAGAAAGTCAATTGCAAAATTAGAGAAGTATTTTTTATTGTTGAATATAAAACTTTTTTTCATGTGAACTATGAAGTAAACTTTTACATTGTTGTTTTAAATCACCCCATTAATATGGACCATGAAAATCTATTATTTGCCATAGATTTTTGATAGCTTATAGGGACTTGGTTTATCACTATCCAAATTATTGAACAACTATTTATGGAAGAAGTTTTGAGACTCACAAAGCTTAACAGTTTCAAAGGAGCTTGTTAAGCTACCTAGAATGAGAGGCTTGTTGATAGAACAACAACGGAAGTTGTCAAATGCAATTGAACTAACTAGTTGCAAATCCTTCCACTAGATCCCCATTCAAAGGAACTAATTGCCATCTTAGGCAATTGAAGGCATCCCAAAAAAACCAAGGTTATGATCTAACATCATGGATGTTCGAGTCACCTTCTACTAGAACAAAGTTGTGACTTTGGTTGATTTTGTAGAAGCACATCGCAATTCCTATCCATGTAATAGTGGTGGTGTTAATTGAACTTCAATGTTTCTCATCATGAAATGTGATTTTTAAGATTGTTGTTTCCTAGCTAGAGAAACCAAATTTTAACAAAAGAACTAGCAGTACCAACTCTAGGGTCAAAGGATGTATACTTTGAATCACAACATTCACAAGCTTTAGGACATGTAGATGTGGGCTTGCATATGGAAGAAAAATTGGTTATATTATAGAAACATTACAAATAGGGAATAATTAGAAATGAATATATAATTGATATTTTCTTTAAAATTGACCATTCAAATGTCTTACATGCTCCTCCTTAAGATAATTATGTGGTGTGCAAATGACTACTCAATCACCTAGGTGTTTTGAGAAAAAATGAAATGTTAAGTGTATGGTGCTTGTTTTCTTTGTCACATCTATGCATTTTGATTTTCCTTTACCTCCTCATCTTGAATTAATTGTTTGCATTTTTTAAATTTTAGAACCACTAAAAATACATCGAGTGCAATTTTGTTTATCTCTTCAAATTCTTTAAAAAGTATTAATTTGTAATTATTTGATGCATTTTCTATTGTAGAGCCCTTAGGGGATATTTAAGCCTAGTTTATGTCATCAACATGAAGTTTAAATTGTTGTCTTAGCCAATAAGACTCATATGATATGCTTCACTACTTAGTGAAAGTGGAGGGGTTGTGAATTGAACCATTGAAATACAAGTCTTGGTACTTCACCAATTTAACTATCAAACCTATTAGGGTTAAAGTTTTGGATTGTCTAGTTTATCTTATTCATTTAACACTTTTGTTTTTCCTTTCTCTTGCGAAGATTGTATCCATCTCGCCCCTTTCATAACCTTTAAAGGCAAGTTTGGACATATATAATTGAAGCTTATTTGCTCTCTTCTTCATCCTGATGATGGATCACAGAGTACAATCTACAAAGTTGATGCAAAAAAATTGAAACGATCTAATCTAGAAGCTTTTAGCAATAATCATATTGTGTTATAAA
Source organism: Sequoia sempervirens (assembly GCA_007258455.2). Lineage (NCBI taxonomy): Eukaryota > Viridiplantae > Streptophyta > Pinopsida > Cupressales > Cupressaceae > Sequoia > Sequoia sempervirens. Next base: position 4,759 of record VDFB02128548.1, on the reverse strand, counting down.
AAGTGACAATAGAGATCTTTAGTGTATGAACATTTGGTCATGGTAATGATAATTCCTTCAAAAATAGAGAATTCAAAAGCTTTCTATGATAAATTCCACATTCAACACAGATTATCCACACCCTAGAACCCCCAAGGTAATATAGCCAAACCAAATCTTCCAACAAAACTTCAATCAAAATCATAAAAAATATTGTTAACAATGTAAATTGAAATTGGTATCTTCATATATGTCCTACCTTATGGGCTTATTGAACCAATATTCGCACACCCACATGGGCAACCCTTTATTCCCTTGGCTTTGATGCCAAACTCATCTTACCAATTGAGATGATGACACCTTCTTTGCACATCTCCCTAAAGAATTTGATTGATGATAAACAATATAGGATCATGCATCTTCCCAAGCTTGAACTTCTTGATGAAAAAAGGCCCCATGCTCTAAATCACCTACAAGCATATTAGAATAGACTATGCAAAAGTTATAACAAATACATGATGTTTAGAGAAATGAAAATCAAATATTTTATCTTGAAAGAGAATAAAATTAAAACACCAACTAAGATCGTGAGAGGAAAGAAAAATTTGAGCCTAATTGATTGGGCTCTTGTATCATTGTTGCTATGTATGAATTAGAAGCATTTAAGTCAGCTAGGCTAGATGGTCAAGAGCTAGAAGATCCAATGAACATTATGCATATCAAGTGTTTTATACCTAATGTGGTGCTAGCTCAAAAAAAAAAATTAAGAAAAAGAAAAAAAATGGAAAAAATCATAACAGTAAATAATTTTTTTCCAATGGTGAAAATCATTACCATGGCATCTTGGGAAAGTACCATGATGAAAACCCATTCATGGGAAACATGTGTACACCTATTTTTCATTATCTACAAGAAACTTACACTTGGGGTAGGTATGTTTCATCTACTTTTGGTTATTAACTAGTTACCCACCCACCCTTCACAACTCCTTATCATCCTCTCAGTCACCTTCCCACTTTGACTTTAACCACCACTCAATAGAAGTGTTGATTCATACTCAAGGAAAAACATCTTGATTCCTCCAATCCCTCTTGGGTAATTCTTTGGTGCTTCGATACACTTATTCTTATGGCATTGTTCTTAAAACTTAAATGTGTGACCTAATCAAACACTACTTGGTTAAAACATCCAAACCCAAGTCCTCAAAAATAATATAGCAATCAATTGTAGGTCCATGTGTAGCAATTAATCAAAGACACAACTCAACAATCTTAAAACATATCCCTTATAAATCAACATCTTGAAAATAGATTTTAGTACAACAATACAACTTTCAGTGGTATATATCATTCCCAATCCACCTCTTTTGCATATATATCATTTTTTGGAGGCATAACAAAGTTGTCATTGATGCACACCATTTTCTTCATGTCTTTGGTTGATCTTCAATTTTTTTGGCTTGTCCAAATGTATAATTTTGTGTGCTTGTTTTCTTGCTTGCTCATCTTCTCATTTGTTCGCTTTTTTTTTCTTGTTCTCTTATTTTCTCATCTTCTCATTTAGTCACTTTTTTGCTTGTTTATTTATTTTTTATTATTTTTTCTTTATATTATGTTAGTCCTTGGGGCATCTTATGGTAGTAGCATCATGGTCTTCCATATCATGATACCATCTGTCAAATTGCTTCTTCTAACTTTTTTTTTCTTTGATTCAGTTCTACATCACATGGCAAAAATGTCACGATTTTTCATAACATGGTGCATCCTATAATATGCTATAGAAAATATCAAGTTGTTCAAAAAAAAGAATCATAGCATGTACCTTAATGATCATTCATCTTTTTCCTACTTCTTCCTTTCCTCCACCACTAATATTTTCTTCCCCAACATAAACCCTTTAACTAATTTTAAACCCATCCAAATATATATTTTCCACACATTCCTAAACATCCATTCTTTCTTTCATCCATTTCAATAGGACACATGCTTTCAATCCTTTCCTATCCTCTCAAGGGGGCATCCATAAATTATCCAATTAATCCTAAAATAAAAATCTGAATGCTCAATACTTGTTCTCCTTTCACACCAAGTTCCTATATCTACCTTCTTTGAAATGTTGTTAGTTCATAGCGCAATTTCAAAGAGGGGGAAAATATAGACACTTATTTCTTTCCATTGCCTAATATTATACCACGACCCTTTCTAATTCCCATTTCCTAGTCCCCTTATAATTCCCCATTTTCATTTTCCACCATTAATAAATTAAATAATTTGAAACAATAAATCCATTTCCATTTATTCTAAATAAATCATTAAAAATTCATTTCCATTATTCATTTATCCTCCAAAAATAAATAATTAAAATCCAAATATTCCATTATAACTCTCTCCCCATTATTCTCTTTTATTTTTTAACCCATGCACAACTATTTATCTAAAATAAACAAATAAATAAAGCTACTTATCCCCATCCACTAATGAACCTCCATAATTCCTCTTGACTATTCTTAGTCAATGAGAATTCTCTAGTCCTCTCACTCAATCTCAACCATATGTTTAAGATCTAATCCTCACCATTCATGTTCTCACCCAAAATCTTATAAATCAACCCCTTCATCATTCATTTTTTGATACATGAGTGATCAATTTATAGGTACATGTTGATTCAATGAGAAACCTACATTTTAACATCATAGAGCACATCCAGATCAATTATGAAGGTTTGGTGCATTTTTGTTTCTTTTTTCTTTTTTCCTATCTCCATTCATTTTATCTTGTGTGTGAACTTTTATTTGGGCTTCTAAGTTTCATCTTTTGTATCTAACCTAGTTTTTATAACTCAAATAGAGGGTCCACACACTCCACAAAGGAACATTACATGTTTGTATATTCATTAAGAAATATTTGTGCAACCTTAATTTTGGAATTTTAGTCATATGGATATTGCATGATGGAACCAAGCCTATGAAACATCTCTCACCTCATCACATCATATGTAACCTTTGAAATGAGGTTCTCCAAACACACATGCCTTATGTGCCAAAAGTAAATATCTCTCTCTCACAATTGTATACCTCCTTGCATTGTAAACAAATCATGTGCAAAGTAAGATGCTTTAAATAGTACAAGCAATATGTTATTAATGATAGAAAGGGAAATGTAATGGTTGAATACTAATGAATCACTTAATGGATCTAGTCTCATCACTTGCACCATCCACCATGAATGGATTTAATTTCTAATCTATGTTCCTCAAATGGACTCTCTAAAGCAAAATGTGTATTGTTGGGTCCAAATACTAGTGGTCCACAATTCTAGAACATAGTTTCACCTTCAAGGCCAAGGGATATTTTCAAGGAAGAAAAACATGGGTTCATCAAAATTGAAGTAGGAGGAAAAACACACATACCCCCTTTTCATACAACTATTCTCAACAAGAGAAAATGCATTGCAAATGCAAAAAATCAGATTTAAAAATCTGCAACATGAACACTTGATTGTTTATTCATAAACTCCTACAAACATCACAATAACTTCTCCAAATTGACAATACAAATGGTGCAGCCTCATGTGCTGATAATAATAGTCTCAAAACTAATATAAAACTGATGTACAACAGCAAAATAATTTAAAAGACAACAATAATTTCATTCTTTCAAATCTTCTACCAAAATTGTGAAACAAGATCATCAAACACTTGCAAAATTCAATACAAAATCTACAACAACTCAATCATGGATTCTTAAATCCATTTGCTGCTATTCCTTCACTTCCAAGCCTGCAAAATCATTCATACCAAATTGATTTCTCCTTCCCTCAACTCTCACCAAACTTCCCCTGCAAAATTCCTCTTCTTTTCACAAGCTGATTTTCTACACTTTTCTTTGTGCAACTCTCAGGAGCAACTTGCAAGTTCTTTCTCCAAACTTGCTGCTATTGCTTGCTTCCCCCTTGAATACATTAAAGACTCAATTTTATGTATATTAAAACATTTTTTGAAATCCCAAATCTGCTCTTTCATTTTCCTCCAATTGTATTTTGAGAAATTCTTCAATTTGTGTTAAAATTCATCATTAAATGCTTCCAACTATGGAACACAAAGTTGCTGCACCATATTCCACGACTTTCTATTGTAAATTCCTCTTAAAAATCAATAAAATCATGACCCAAGTCGTGCTCATTCACATTGATTTGAATACTAAAGTCATTCATTGATTTTTCCCAAAAATACTAGCTTTTATGCATTAAAGCAAAAATCTGTTTTCCTTATCTTGGGTGTCCACTCTCTCCATCCCTACTTTTTAGGGATTTTGGAATCTCAAAATACTATTTTAAATGGAATAGAAAGTCTCCAAAAACCTATTCTAAAATTTCCAATTTTGAATTTCAAACTCCAAAATTACCTCCTACACTTTCTCTCACTCTGAAAATGCAACATTTAAATAAAGGCCAATTATTTAATAAAGTATTTTGGCCTCAACATTGCAATTTATTTTCCTATTGCATAATTAAACCAAACCTTAGGAAATTAAAAATTAAATAATTTCTTTTTGGTTGATGAGGATAGACCTTTGACCATGGATGCTCCTGCATCAAAAATTGATGAGGGTTAAAAGATAATTGATGAGAATGGATATTCTTTCCTACATTGTAGGCTCAATTTAAACCCAAGAGGGTGTTCCTAGAGGTATCCTAAACAATATTGAAGGTCATAGTGGAAGGTATGAAACTTTTAGTTGTATCCAATCTAAGTTTCACCCCAAATATTTTCACTTGGTTAA
>VDFB02128547.1:0-18144 GCA_007258455.2 Sequoia sempervirens | reverse complement strand
GGTTGGTGCCTACGAAGTTATAAGAAGATTTCTATAAAAGCAATATTTTGCCGTGGTTTTCTCCTGCAAGGGTTTCCATGTAAAATTGTGTGTGCATCTTGTGTTCTAATTTGTTAGATCTTACTTGTGTGGATGCTTTGATTATTGCTTATGATTGCTAAAGTTATAAATTGAAAAAATCGTTCTTATACCGATTCAGACCTCCTCTCAGTATAAGTGTGTGTGTTTCTTCAATTGGTATTCTAGAGTGGGTTCCTTCAAAAATGCCTAACTGCTTGTAGGAAAGATCTCAAGAACACACATGGCAAGTCAAGAAGGCTTTTCCTCAGGCTGAGCACCATAGTTCGATGGGAACAACTATGCTTTTTGAGTATGAGGATGCGCATTTATTTCATGGCCCATGGATTTGATATATGACAATCTGTTTTGGATGGCTATGTGGCACCATCTACTCCACCAATAGATCAAGTTGGAAAGAGGGCAAGTGAGACTAATGCTAAAGCTATGAATGCAATTCTAAGTGGTCTAATTGAATCTGAATTTGTCAAAGTCATGCATTGCACCTTGGCGAAAGAGATGTGGGATAAGCTTCAAAGGACTTATGAAGGAGATGACAAAGTGAAAAACGCAAAGCTCCAAACCCATGGGAGACAATTTGAGAGTTTGAAGATGAAGGACGAAGAGAATGTTGCCGCCTACTTTCTTTGTGTGGATGAAATCGTAAATACCATTCGTGGTCTTGGAGAAAAGATTGAGGACAAGGTTGTTGTGCAAAAGGTTTTAAGATCTCTACCCATGAGATTTGATGTGAAAGTTTCCGCCATTGAAGAAATGAAGGATCTAAGCACTTTGAAGATGGATGAGTTACATGGCATACTTACCGCTTATGAAATGAGGACTGAGAAAGGAACATCATCAAAACGTGAAGCCGCCTTTAAAGCATCAAGAAGGATGAAGAACAAAGGACCTGTATCAATTGAAAGTTCAAGCAATGAGGAAGACGTTAACTTTGTGAAGAAATTCAATAAAGGAACTATCAAGTGAAAAGGTAAGTATACTCTTAAATGCTTTAATTGTGTTAATATAGGCCATTTTGCTGCCAAATGTCCACAGGGAAGTGATAGTAGCAAAGAAGAAGTATATTATGACAAGGGAAAAGGCAAGAAAATCATTATAACAAGAAGTCCACTCAAAGGATATCTGAAAAGAAGAAGAATTTCCCAAGACACATGAAGAGCCTATATGTTCAAGGAAGCAATAGTTCGTTTGAGGAAAGTGATGATAGTTTCTTCGAAAGTGATAGAGAATAAATTCTCTTCATGGCCATGGAAACAAAAGAAGAAGAAGCTCCAAGGTGCGAAGACAAAGGGAATGAAGAGATTGAAAGTGAGAAAGATACTATAGCAGATCTTGAGGAAGAACTTATTGTTGCCATAGATGAAATCAAAAGACTCAAGAAGTGGAACTCAAAATTGAAGACCAAATTTGAGAAGATGGTGAAAAGTCCGAAAAGATAATTTTGGATTTGAAGACTCAAGTTGAAGAAGCCAAACACATTGAAGATGTCCTAAAAGATCAGCTAAAGGCAAAAGAATTGCAGTGGGAGAAGCTTGAATTTGAAATTGTTTCCTTGAGAAAAGAGCTAGAAAAGATTAATGATCAGTTCAGCAGAAACACGAAGTTTGATAAAAGTTCCAAAATGTTAGAGAACCTTATCAACTCACGAAGATCACTATTCATCAAAAGTGGTCTTGGTTTTGATGGCGAAAGTTCACAAACTACAAAGATGTTGGAAGATAAGAATTATGCTGCGGCCCTCAAAAGTTCCAACAAAGAGGAGGTGAACAAAGAAGAGAATAAAAGGGAGGAAAACAAGGAGGATAAAGCTTCACAATTTCAAAGAGCTAACAAGGACAACCTCAAATGGTCCTTTTCTCAAAGGAAGCCACACAGAACTAGGTTTCAATATTCTTTCCATGGTTATTGCTTTTCATGTAACCAATTTGGGCATAAAGCAGTAAAAATTGTAGAGTTCGCACAAGGAATGATCTTGAATTCACGAAGAGGGAATTATAATTTATTTGCTCCTCTAATGGATTATAACATTATATGTCACAAGCCCAACAATTTTGGGCACACATGTTTTTGCAAAACTATTTTTCTCGAACCTCCAAGACAAAATAAGGAGAAGAATGTTTGTGACAAGAAAAAGGATGAATCAAACAAGGTTTGGAAGAAGAAGAAGGAACAAGAAATGAAAGAAAAATCAATGCTTGTACAAGTTGCATTACATGCTCAAGATGAGAAAGACAAATGGTATATTGACAGTGGTTGTTCAACCCACATGATTGGTGACAAAAACAAATTTCTCTCACTAAAGAAAGTGAATGAAGGAACGGTGAAATTTGGGGACAATGCTACGTTGAGCATAAAAGGTAAAGGCACACTTAGTCTAGATAATGGAAGAACTAAAACTAAGGATGTCTTATATGTTGAAGGACTGAAGCATAATCTCCTAAGTGTGAGTAAGTTGTGTGACCAAGGGCACACCTTCATGTTTCATTCTAAAGGATGTACAATCATGAAAGATGGGAAATTGATAATAGATGTTTATAGAATAGATGGTAATCTATACATTCTCAATGAAGTCAAAAGTGAGAAATGTTATATGGGGCAAGAAGACAAGAGTTGGTTGTGGCACAAAAGGATGGGACATTTGAATTTTGATAACATTGTAAAGATCAACAAAAAGTAAGTAGTAAGGGACATGCCGAAGATAGCAAAGCCCTCAAATGTTATTTGCAAACAGTGTCAATATGACAAACAAACAAGGTCAAGCTTCAAATCTAAGGAATATTCTACGACAAAGCCTTTGGAACTTGTTCACACTAATTTGTGTTGGCGAATGAGGATGAGGATCTTGCAAGGTGAGAGTTATTTCTTGTTGTTGATTGATGATTTTTCTAGGATGACTTGGGTAGCTTTTCTTAAAGAAAAATTTGAAGCAATAGAGAAGTTTAAGGCATTCAAAGCCTTAGTAGAGAATGAAATAGGGTTGAAGATCAAGTGCCTTAGATTTGACAAAGGAGGAGAATTTACCTCAAATGAATTTGAAGAATATTGTGAAAGGCTATGGAGGAAGATTTGGATCAAATAGAGAAGAATAAAACTTGGGAGCTTGTCCCAAGACTTAAAGACAAGAACGTCATTGGAACCAAGTGGGTGTTCAGAAGCAAACTCAATGAAGATGGCCAAGATGTAAGGAATAAGGCTAGGTTGATATGCAAAGGATACACTCAAGTTGAAGGAGTTGATTTCGAAGAAACATTTGCTCCTGTTGCATGTATGGAAGCCATAAGGATGTTCTTAGCTCTTGCAAGTTTCAAGAATTTCAAAGTTTATCAAATGGATGTAAAATCAACTTTTCTAAATGGAAATCTGGAAGAGGAAGTGTACATTGAACAGCCTAAAGGATTCACTCTATTAGAGAATGAGGATTATGATTGTAGACTGAAGAAGGCTCTTTATGGATTGAAGCAAGCCTCGAGGGCTTGGTATTCAAGGCTAGACAAGTATCTTCAAGAGCAAGGCTTTAAAAGAGGAATTGTGGATAGCAATTTATATATCAAGAATGAAGGAGATAACTTGTTGATTGTTGTCGTCTATGTGGATGATATCATTTTTGGAGGAGACAATGAAGGAATGTGTCAAGACTCGAGGGCTTGGTATTCAAGGCTAGACAAGTATCTTCAAGAGCAAGGCTTTAAAAGAGGAATTGTGGATAGGAATTTATATATCAAGAATGAAGGAGATAACTTGTTGATTGTTGTTGTCCATGTCGATGAAATCATTTTTGGAGGAGACAGTGAAGGAATGTGTCAAGACTTTGCTTCTAACATGCAAAAGGAATTTGAGATGTCTATGCTCTCGGTAAGTTATCTTTCTTTCTTGGTTTGCAAATCTCCTTGTCAGAAAAAGGGATCTTCATTTCTCAAACCAAGTATGTTAAAGAAATGTTAAAGAAGTTCAGGATGGAAGACTGTAATCCAGTAAGCATTTCTATGGTTACTAGTTGTAAATTAAGCAAAGATGATGAATATCCTGCAGAAAATCAGACTATGTATAGATCTATGATTGGAAGTTTGCTATATCTAATAGCTGCAAGGCTCGATATTTTGCAAGCAGTTGGTTTGGTGGCATGATTTCAAGCAGCTCCAAAGGAAAACAATGTTAATGCTATCAAAAGAATATTGAAATATTTGAAGGGGACTATGGATTTTGGATTATGGTATCCAATAGGTGATGATTTCACCCTTACAACATATACGGATGTGGATTGGGTAGCCAGTGTTGATGATAGAAAGAGCACTAGTGGAGGAGCATTCTTTCTCGAAAATTGCCTTGTATCTTGGTTAAGTAAGAAGCAAGCATCAATTTCTCTATTTACAGCAAAGGAAAAATATATTGCGGCAGCAACATGTTGCACACAGGTCCTATGGATGAAACGAACCTTGAAAGATATTAAAGTTGAGTGTGAACATCCCATTCCCATACTCTGTGATAATACAAGTGCCATCGACATACCAAAGAATCTAGTTATGCACTCCAAGACAAAGCATATCCCAATTAAGTATCATTTCTTGAGGGAGCAAGTACTTGATCAACAAGTAAAGTTGGAGTATGTTGCTACAAAGGACCAAATTGTAGACATTTTTACAAAGCCTCTTCCAAAAGAGACTTTTGAGTACTTAAGGGACAAATTGGGAGTGATGTCACTCTCATCCATTTGCTAAGTTTTTCAAGGTAAGCATATGTTCAGGGGGAGCTATTAATTGTCTTATCAAGTTAGCCCTGGTTACCCCTTGCCATTGATGTCAAAGGGGGAGAAGTAGAGTTAGGGGAAGCATTTCAGTTAGGGGGAATTGTATGACCCAGTTGCATTCAAAAGATCATTTTTTTACAAGGTTGCCATCAATACAAAGGGGGAGATTGTTGGATTTATTGTCATTGATGTCAAAGGGTAAATTAGTGGTGAGAACAAATTAAATATGAAAATGGGATGCAAAAATAATATCTATATTTTTTGGATAACCCTCCAACCTTATCTAAGGGAAATAAATTTAAGTTTTATTTGGTTTTATTTTAGATCCCTAAGAGGGGCGACCCCCTTGAAGCATGGGTATTTTTCATGACCAATAAAAATGTCTTTCTTTCTGGCCAACCTGATGGAAAGTGGCACCTATTTATGGGTACAAACATTTAAAATTATAATTGCTGACCTGGCTGACCTAGGGTTGTTGAGCGCCCCTTTTAGGAGGGAAATTGATGCAGAGCAAGAGAGTTTATACCATCAAATTTCTATATTCTTGGCAATAATCAAGTACACAACTGAAATTCTTCATTCTTGAGGCAATCTCAATCCTTTAACCTTGAGCAACATGGGCCCAACTTACACAAATGGACTCCAATATCTATCATACTTGGTAAATGATTTCAACATGCTTAAATTCATCCCAAAAACTCATTACAACCATCCAAATATCAAACAACAATGATTTAAGGCCAACCATAAACAAACTATGCATAGCTTTGTTCAAACATCAAGAAAACCATGTTTTTTTGACCACTCTCCACCAAAATGAAACACACAATCTACCATAACTCATGCAAATGAATAAATGAATCTTTTTCCTTTAAAGGGTTTTTAGTACATGTAAAAACAAAACTTTTCACCAATTTTTATCACTTTTTGATGGTGGAATAAAAAGATATGAATTTTTCTTATTTGCTGGTAACCCTAGTTCCTGAACTGGGTAGTCTTGACCAAAATTGTCATAAATCAATCAAAACCCAATGAAAATTGATCAAACAAAGTGCAAATGAAACTAGATTCACATATCTAACATTTCCAATAGGTCTGAGGTCTTTATTTGATCTGTACAATCCGTACCATTCTCTGCAACAGCCTGCAACTTCTAGAGAAAACAATCCCATAGGGCTGCCAATGGTAAAATGATCATAACTTTCTCCAAACTTAATGAAAAAACACCAAACCAATTGCAAATGAAAGATAGTTCATTCCTCTATCAATAAAAACCAATTTCAGGTTTGTACAACTTCATACAAAGCTGTACCATGTAAAAGAACAGGGCAGAACATTGGGAATTGCAGAAAAATTCATGTCTTCCTTTATAAATTCTTGTTCAAAACTACATTCCAACCCCCCTTCCGATTTGGAGGCCCATTTTTATGCTTGTACAATCAAGTTATACTCCAACCAACCTACAACTACCATTTAACAACTTTTAACAAACTTTTAAAAAGTTGTCATTTAACAAGAAGAGTTGTTATGACAACATTTGACAATTTTTGACAATGTTTTCATTTTTCAACTAAATGACACCAAACCTTCATCAATGACTTCAAATGACTTCAAACATATATAAAATGGCTCATTCAACCTTATTACAACATTAAAACACCTAATTTAATGAATTTATACAATATGGCCTCATGGAGGCTTGAATGCAACAAGGTGCTCCTGCACTAGAAATTTAAATAAAAAATAAATATTTTTATCTCTCTTGGCCGATCTGATTTGAGGAGGCATATCTTTTGGTGAAAGGTTGCAATTGGTAAGGTATAAATGAGTGATGGTTGAGAGCTATTTTGGCAACAATTCATTGAATATCTTTCCTATTAAAAGTAGACGTAGAGCAGAAAAAGAAGCAGATTTAAGGGCAGAAATCAGACTTGTTTTGAACAGGCCTTTTGCAAATTTTTTGCCCAGATAAAGTTCAGATTTGAGAGTATTTATTGAAGATCATATTGCATATTTAAGTGAAGGTTAAGTGAGCAGAAATTCAAGGCATATTTGTGTAAAGAAGTGAGTAGGTTTTGTTGAAGACCTTGAAGGGATCTAGGGCAGATCCACCATCCTTTTATTACTATGCATTTTGAAGGTTGGTGCCTTCTACTTTGCGAGATTGGGAGGTTGGTGTCTCTCATCCTAAGAGATTGGTGTCTCTTGCTGAGTTGGTGCTTAGTGAAGGGGATTGGTGTCTCCTATGGGTTGGTGCCTATGAAGTTGTAAGAATATTTCTATAAAAGCAATATTTTGCCGTGGTTTTCTCCCACAATGGTTTCCACGTAAAATCGTGTGTGCATCTTGTGTTCTAATTTGCTAGATCTTACTTGTGTGGATGCTTTGATTATTGCTTATGATTGCCAAAGTTATAAATTGAAAAAAATGTTCTTATTACTGATTCACCCCCCCCTCTTAGTATAAGTGTGTGGGTGTTTCTTCAACAATAGCCAAGAGGACTGCACTATTGATTATGTCCTAAAGTGAGATTGCGCTGGAAATATGAAAATCTTTTGAAAATTCTAGTTGCTTGTTAAACTCACTTGAAATCTGGCTAATTTGAGGGTTTTTTGATAGTCAATCATTTTTTTTTTTAAGAAAATACTAAGAGTTGAAAGTCAGTCCCAAATATATAAATTTGTCTTTGTGTTGGCTTATAAGCTGCGTTACCGGATTCGTGACCTGCTGTGCCTCGAACCCGATTCGGTGCTTAACCCGTATGGGTTCGCTGGCTTTGTATCAAGATCAAGCACGCGACCGTAAGCGCATTCAAATAGTACCATGCCCTTTGGTACGCGGACCTGGGGGTACCAGCCGCGTACCCGGGCGAACCCTTGAGAACCCACGGCCCAGCTCTTAAAAAGTGGGCCCAAAAGTGAAAAAAAAACAATTCTTTAATTTCTATTTTGCCTCTAAACCCTAAAACGACCCAATATGAGGCCTTTCAACACTAAAACATTTCATTTTTACCTCTCATTTTGCTCTCTCCATATTTTTTGTCCATCTTAGCATTTTGAAGGGAGGTGATTGCATTTGAAGGAGATCGATTGTGGAGTGGCAAATAGCTTTTACAAAGGAGATTTAAGTGTTCAAGGTATGCATTTAAACCCTATTCTTCAATCTTTTGATGAATTTTTTTAAGTTTCTTAGTTTTTGATGAATTTTTTCAAATTTGTGAATACGTTTTTCAAATATATATATTTTTTTTCATTTTTTTTAGAGATTGCAACAATGGCCAGTAGTCAAAGTTCAGTGGGTGGGGATGGAAGCCAAAAGTTCAAAATTGATAAAGGATCTCCTTTATGGAGACATACCACACGAATTTCACAAATTCCTGGAGGTGGGGGTTTGTTTGGAAGTGTAATTTTTGCAATGTACAATATAATAGCTCCTACTACCGAGTGAAACTTCATTTTATGGGCCCTGGTGGTAAAGGGATTAATATGTGTGTGGGCCCAGATAAGAAGGGGTTTTCTGCTGTACAAATAGCAGGATTTATAAAAGAACAAGAAGATGCCGACAATTCAATTGCAAGAGGAAAACAAACGAGTTATAGTTCCGGAAAGAAAAAACAAACATTACCCACTCATCAGATAGTTAGGCCCTCTAGACATCCCTTCTTGTCTATACCCTCTACGGAAGAAGAAGATGAAGAACTAGAAACCACCACCCACAAGAGAGGTCCATTAGAGAAAGCATTTAAAATGGAGGCAAGAGATATTGCTGAAGAAAAAATTGCACGTTGCCTCTATGCCAATGGTCTTCCATTCAACTTGGTGAGATCACCATATTGGAAGGACATGGTGTCAGCAATAAATAGTGCACCTCCTGATTTCACAAGTCCTGGGTATGAAAAGGTGCGTACCACCTTATTGCAAAAAGAGAAGAAATATGTAGAGGCCCAACTAAAACCAATTAGAGATTCTTGGGTTGAAACAGGTGTATCTATTGTTTTCGATGGATGGAAAGATTGCAAAAACCGTCCATTGATTAATGTTATTGCAGTGTCCCCCAAGGGGGCAATGTTTTTGAGGGCTGTTGACTGTGAAGGGCAAGTGAAAGATGCAGTGTTCATTTCCAGGATTCTCATTGACTCCATAGAGATGGTGGGTAGTGAAAATGTTGTCCAAGTAATCACGGACAATGCAAAAGTTTGCAGGGCTGCAGGTGCTTTGGTAGAGGCCAGATATGAGCACATCTTTTGGACACCGTGCACTGTACACTCCCTCAATTTGGTGATGCAAGCAATTGGCACCCAAATAGAGTGGGTGAAAGAAATATACCAGGAGTTTGAGGAGATCCAGATGTTTGTGACAAACCACCATATGTCACAAGCAATTTTCAGAACTTTTTCAACATTGGAATTGTTGAAGGTAAATTTTAAAATTTAATTTATTTAGTTTCATTTATCATTTATGTCATGTTTTATATAATTGAATAAAATAATTTTTTGCATTATTTACATATTTTAAATGTGTTATTAACTTACTATTAACATGTTCTTAGGTTGCCGAGACCCGGTTTGCATCTCACACAATTGTTCTGAGACGACTTGTGAAGGTGAAAGATGCATTGAGTCAAATGGTTATTAGCAACCAATGGAGTATATGGAAGCAATCAAATTCAGAGAGGGCACAAAAAGTCAAGGCATTGATCTTGAATGACGATTGGTGGGATCGTGTGAATTATGTATTGGAATTCACCGAAACTATCATGTCTATGCTTCGGTTTGCTAATACAGATGAACCATGCTTGGGGATGTCTATGATAGCATGGACACAATGTTGGAAAAAGAGAATGATCCTGAAGACACCTTGTACAAAAGGGTGGAAGCAATTGTTCTTCATTGTTGGAACAAGATGACAACTCCATTGCACCTCCTTGCATATGCCCTATCTCCGAGGTACTATACCACTGAAGTACTTTCTATCCCAGGGAGAATACCACCATATAGAGATGCTGAAGTTGCTAATGGGTATAAGACGGCATTTAGTAGAATGTTCAGTGATCCAGAAGTGCATGCAAGTGTCATGAGAGAATTTGGAATGTTTGTCACAGGAAAATCAAAAAATCATAATGCTTCTGTTGCTAGAGACCAATACAAAATGGATGATCTTACATGGTGGTACCTCCATGGTCAAGATTATATGTACCTCCAACCTCTTGCAATCAAGATCCTCTCACAAGTAAGTTTTTTTTTTTTGCCACTTGTATTGTAAAATTTAACACTTAACATTCTTGAATTTATCCTGCATTTTTTTATTTTATTTTTAATTTTGTTGGTTTTCTCTCCAAGTTGCAAGCTCTTCTGCCGCTGAATGGAATTGGAGTACATACTCCTTTATCCACTCAATGAAGTGTAACCGGTTGGCTGCAAAAAGAGCTGAAGACTTAGTGTATATTCATTCCAATTTGCGTCTTCTGTCACGTAAGGATCCTCAATACAGGCAGGGGGCCGCGAGGCTTTGGGATGTAGCACCCGAGTCTACTGACTTGGATGCAACCATTCAGGATCTTGCTAGAGCCACTATGGATGATGTGGGTGATATTACGACATATCACATGGTGTTGGATCCGGGCTTTGGTTCAAATGATGATGATCTTGGAAGTTGAAAACCACCAAAATTCAAAGTCAGATGATTCCATTACCCTTGATGATTGATGAGTTGAATATTGAACAATGAACATTGAATCATGTTTTAAATTTTCAATGTTTCATGAACTCCATTTTGTAATTCAGTAATTTTATTTGAATATTTTTCAACTATCAATTGGCATTTAATATTTATCTTTGGCATTTGGCATTGATCAATGATCAAGTATCATACTATGAAATGATTTAGTTTTACAATTCTCTATGTTTCTCTTTTTTTTTGTATATATAATACATATATATATAGATTTATAATATATTAAAATTATTAATATATATATATATATATATGGCCAGTTTGTCTACTCCATAATGCATTCAAACCCCTAAAAAATTTCTTGCCTCAGAGCCCTCGCATTCTGGCTCAGATCCCAACCCGCCCCCAACCCTCGAACCGTAACTTAGCTTATAAGCCTATCAGCTGATCATGGAAGTGCACAGTGGACGTTTAATAAAGTCCAACCAAAAGACACCATGCTTTGGTTGCAAAAAATTAAAAGAAGCTCAATAATCATGGCAACAAACTTCTTGTAGCCATGTTAGTACTTAGGGCACTCTCTTGCCTGGTCTTGCTAGATAAGAATATTGGTAGTGGCATTCACAGCCTTGGTTTGTTCAATTGTTAAATGCATGTCTTAGGCCATAAATTTCAGGAGCCCTCTGCCTTAGTTTCTAAAGTTTCAAGTTTCAAGTTGGTGATATTGCTTGGATCACACATACTAGACAAGTTACAACAATCATGATGGGAAGTGTGGAACCCGATTCTCAAGCCCAAAGGAGATGATAAATATGACCAAGATTTTCTTCCATCTGTTGAGTTTTTTCTGCAAGTGCATAGTGGGTGATGCAGCACTTCCCTACACCCAATATAATTAAAACTAGGAAATGGATGTGGTTTCAGAAATTAGAATGTTCTCAGAAACAAAACACCTCAAGTCTTAGGAAACTGGAGACAAAATTTATAAAAATATTGAAATATACAGATTGATATCAAAATAAAGTCTTCTCAGGATTTTTTTCACATAATCTATAAGGTAAGTTTAGGCTACTATGTAGTTTGATCAACATATCTAATACACATCCTTTGAGTCCAAGACATTTGATAACTTTAACACTAAACATTTGACATTTCAAGTGCCAATGGAAAATGTAACTAACTGTTCATCTCATAATTGTTTGGCATAATCCTTGTATGCAATGCAATTAAGGATTGTTTATTACTCATTTTTAGTTAAAGGACCATTAAATGACCCATGCTAAATCCATCTTGCATTGTTTTGCAGACATCCCATTTGCTCTTTAATGCCTTTATTTCCAAGTTACCTGTCAGTTCAAGGATCGGTTCGGCATTTGAGGAAATCCTAAGACGGGTACGCAAAATTTTTTTAGGGTTTAAGGCACGCATGGGTACGGTGTATATATATATATTAATAATTTATACATAAACCTATATATATGTATTATATATACAAAAAAATAAGAGAAATATAGAGAATTGTAAAACTAAATCATTTCATAGTATGATACTTGATCATTGATCAACGCCAAATGCCAAAGATAAATATTAAATGCCAATTGATAGTTGAAAAATATTCAAATAAAATTACTGAATTACAAAAGGTAGTTCATGAAACATTGAAACATGATTCAATGTTCATTGTTCATGTGCTCATCAATCATCAAAAGGATTGTCAGAATCATCATGACTTGGATTTTGAGTGGTTTCAACTTCAAAATCATCATCATTTGAACCCAAAGCGGATCCAACACCATGTGATATGTCATCAATATCACCCACATCATCCATAGTGGCTCTAGCAAGATCCTGAATGGTTGCATCCAAGTCAGTAGACTCGGGTGCTACATCCCAAAGCCTCGCTGCCCCCTGCCTGTATTGAGGATCCTTACGTGACAAAAGACGCAAATTGGAATGAATGTACACTAAGTCTTCAGCTCTTTTTGCAGCCAACCGGTTACGCTTCACTGAGTGGATAAAGGAGTATGTACTCCAATTCCGTTCAGCGGCAGAAGAGCTTGCAACCTGGAGAGAAAACCAACAAAATTAAAAATAAAATAAAAAAATGCAAGATAAATTCAAGAATGTTAAGTGTTAAATTTTACAATACAAGTGGCAAAACAAAAAAACTTACTTGTGAGAGGATCTTGATTGCAAGAGGTTGGAGATATAATCTTGACCATGGAGGTACCACCATGTAAGACCATCCATTTTGTATTGGTCTCTAGCAACAGAAGCATTATGATTTTTTGATTTTCCTGTGACAAACATTCCAAATTCTCTCATGACACTTGCATGCACTTCTGGATCACTAAACATTCTACTAAATGCCGTCTTATACCCATTAGCAACTTCAGCATCTCTATATGGCGGTATTCTCCCTGGGATAGAAAGCACTTCAGTGGTATAGTACCTCGGAGATAGGGCATATGCAAGGAGGTGCAATGGAGTTGTCATCTTGTTCCAACGATGAAGAACAATTGCTTCCACCCTTTTGTACAAGGTGTCTTCAGGATCATTCTCTTTTTTTTGTATTTCTATTTTTATTTTTTCCAACATTGTGTCCATGCTATCATAGACATCCCCAAGCATGGTTCATCTGTATCAGCAAACCGAAGCATAGACATGATAGGTTCGGTGAATTCCAATACATAATTCACACGATCCCACCAATCGTCATTCAAGATCAATGCCTTGACTTTTTGGGCCCTCTCTGAATTTGATTGCTTCCATATACTCCATTGGTTGCTAATAACCATTTGACTCAATGCATCTTTCACCTTCACAAGTCATCTCAGAACAACTGTGTGAGATGCAAACCGGGTCTCGGCAACCTAAGAACATGTTAATAGTAAGTTAATAACACATTTAAAATATGTAAATAATGCAAAAAATTATTTTATTCAATTATGTAAAACAAGACATAAATGATAAATGAAACTAAATATATTAAATTTTAAAATTTACCTTCAACAATTCCAATGTTGAAAAAGTTCTGAAAATTGCTTGTGACATATGGTGGTTTGTCACAAACATCTGGATCTCCTCAGACTCCTGGTATATTTCTTTCACCCACTCTATTTGGGTGCCAATTGCTTGCATCAACAAATTGAGGGAGTGTACAGTGCACGGTGTCCAAAAGATGTGCTCATATCTGGCCTCTAACAGCACCGGGCAGCCTCGCGAAACTTTCATTGTCCATAATTACTTGACAACATTTTCACTACCCACCATTCTTATGGAGTCAATGAGAACTTAGAAATGAACACCGCATCTTTCACTCTTGCCCTTCAAGGCCAACCTCAAAAACATTGGGTTCTTAATCGCAATAACATTAATCACACGGACGGGTTTTGCAATCTTTCCATCCATCGGAAACAATAGATACACCGTTTCAACCCAAGAATCTCTCTCTAATTGGTTTTAGTTGGGCCTTCATTGGTTTTCTTCTCTTTTTCACAAGGTGGTAATGCGACCTTTCATACCCAGGACTTGTGAAATCAGGAGGTGCACTATTTATTGTTGACACCATGTCCTTCCAATATGGTGATCTCACCAAGTTGAATGGAAGACCATTGGCATAGAGGCAACGTGCAATTTTTTCTTC
The DNA here is from genome assembly GCA_007258455.2 of Sequoia sempervirens. Lineage (NCBI taxonomy): Eukaryota > Viridiplantae > Streptophyta > Pinopsida > Cupressales > Cupressaceae > Sequoia > Sequoia sempervirens. The sequence goes on along the minus strand of VDFB02128547.1, from coordinate 4,004 downwards.
AGCAATATCTCTTGCCTCCATTTTAAATGCTTTCTCTAATGGACCTCTCTTGCGGGTGGTGGTTTCTGGTTCTTCATCTTCTTCTTCCGTAGAGGGTATAGACAAGAAGGGATGTCTAGAGGGCCTAACTATCTGATGAGTGGGTAATGTTTGTTTTTTCTTTCCGGAACTATAACTAGTTTGTTTTCCTCTTGCAACTGAATTGTCAGCATCTTCTTGTTCTTTTATAAATGCTGCTATTTGTCTAGCAGAAAACCCCTTCTTATCTCGGCCCACACACATATTAATCCCTTTACCACCAGGGCCCATAAAATGAAGTTTCACTCGGTAGTAGGAGCTATTATATTGTACATTGCAAAAATTACACTTCCAAACAAACCCCCACCTCCAGGAATTTGTGAAATTCGTGTGGTATGTCTCCATAAAGGAGATCCTTTATCAATTTTGAACTTTTGGCTTCCATCCCCACCCACTGAACTTTGACTACTGGCCATTGTTGCAATCTCTAAAAAAAAATGAAAAAAAATATATATATTTGAAAAACTTATTCACAAACTTGAAAAAATTCATCAAAAACTAAGAAACTTAAAAAAATTCATCAAAAGATTGAAGAATAGGGTTTAAATGCATACCTTGAACACTTAAATCTCCTTTGTAGAAGCTTTTTGCCACTCCACAATCGATCTCCTTCAAATGCAATCACCTCCCTTCAAAATGCTAAGATGGACAAAAAAAATGGAGAGAGCAAAATGAGAGGTAAAAATGAAATGTTTTAGTGTTGAAAGGCCTCATATTGGGTCGTTTTAGGGTTTAGAGGCAAAATAGAAATTAAAAAATTGTTTTTTTTTCACTTTTGGGCCCACTTTTTAAGAGCTGGGCCGTGGTTCGTTGTCTCTCTACCGCACGCGTTATACCGTCCGCTGCATTAAAAGGGCATATATTTGTTGATAATGCTATTGCGCGCGTTCGCTATGCATCTATTGCGCTGTAACCCGGTGACCGCAGCTCGCGACCAACCGGTTCGGAGGCCTCGGGTACTTAACCGTAACATAGCTTTATTTTTAATCAAATGCATCTTCCCATAAATTAAAGCAAGAAAATTTAAAATAATCCACCATTTTTTGTTATTTATCATTGGAGAATGTGTTGTTGGTTCTTTAGTCCTTTTGGACTACTGCATCGTTTCTCTACAAGTCCAGGCATTAGTTCTGTTATCGATTTATGTTTTAGCTTTATGGATTCTATGTATTTAAAGAAGTGTAAGCATTTTAAGAAAGGATTCAATTTCCGTCATATTCATTAAAAATGCCTGTGATAGTTTCATAAGCATTTTCCAGAATTTGCATTATCTGAAGTGTTTCCAGGTGCCAAAACAGGTGTCACCTTGGAATTTCTAGTAGTCTGGCTGTGGAGATTCCTTATCATGAACTAGTCCTCGTCTCCCACACATGTGGCTTTATTCTCATCATTACCCCTTTTGGCTATTTGTTTATTATGTTGCAGTTGTTACATTGTTTTACCATATATACAGGCACAGATATGGTAATCTGTTTTTTTAATGCATTCACTGGAAGCCTTAGGACCTAAGCCTTCAGGCTTTTATGGTGTCCTTTTGACCCTAGTACCCTGTGAGTATGTCAGGATCGTTCTCCCACACCACCATGTTCTTTTTGCTACAAAGTTTTATATTTACTGTTGTCAGACTATTTGAAAGATTTATTTCAAATGGCAAAAACCCTTGAAGTTTTGCTTATTTCTGGGATACTGTCTAGTATAACTTGCAGGTTTATCGATGGAAAAGCTTAGACAGTTGTAATGTGCACTTCCTACTCAATTTTTCTCAAGTAAAGTAGGCACATTTTGAATTGCAATTGTAAAGTCTGCAAGATTAGTTAATTTTATTGAAATTTTGATTTGATGTGCTTACCTGATATAGTCTTGTTAGCATGAGCTATTAAGACAATAATGCTTGTGTTCACCAAACTTTTTTGCTACTTCAATGGACACTAATTCTTTTATTTGTTCATATCAATTCAAATTGAAAATTCAGTTGGAACTAAATCATCTGATCCTTACTTTCTGGCAGCAAATCATCGGGTGCATGCTTTCTTTGAGTCAAAGCATTTTAACAGTGGCATCTTACCAATTACTGGTGCATATCAGTCTTTGAGTCGACTGTCATCATATTGCAAACTGGTGGTAGTTACGTGAGTTTAAGACTCTGGTTACAAATCTGGCTTTTCCAGCTGCTTTGATGTTTAGTCTCTTTAGAGATAGTGGCTCGTGTCAATCTGTTTTATCATAGGGTGTTTTTTAGTGTCTAAAATGGAATCGATGTGTTTTTGTTCAGAGATAGATTCTTATTTTGGGATTTATTGTAGACCGATATATTTTAATGTTCTGATGATGTAATCTTTGTGCTTCAGGTCACGGCAGCATGTTATCAGAGAGCCTAGTCTAGAATGGATTGCAAAACACTTCAAAGGAATTTTTAGTGAGGTCCACTTTGGAAATCATTTTGCATTGGAAGGAAAAGCTAGACCAAAATCTGAAATTTGCAAGTAAACTAGTGAAACTTTCCTATGCTATACCTATTTTTCATTGTGGTATATTTGCTTGCTTCTTGATATTTGTTATTGTGTCATCCCAACAAATCCTAATTTAATGAAAATATCAGTTGCAGAAGGTGATTTCCTGTGAAATGTTAATTGATGAATAATTTTACAATTAACTGCATGTTACATGTTTTTCTATATCATTCATATATTGAGAAACACTTTACTGAAACTATTCTCAGTAGTAATCATGATGATGGGTCACAAAGAGTGCTCGAAAGATTGATTAGATATCTTTCTACACAAATTATTTCTGATGCTTTTTCATCCATACTAATAATATTTATATGAATCCTAAATTATTCGGCATTTTACTGATTTTTAAACAGCAAGAGCATTCTTTGACCTGCTTCAGTGCATTTTTGTGTTGCTGCCTGATACTATATAAGGACAACTCTATATGTATTATATATATTGTTGCACTGACAATATAATAAGATATAAAAACCAGGAAGGCTTTTTTGTTGTCGACACTGTTGAGCATTAGACAACATTTTAGAGTTGAAAAGATCCCAGCTGTGTCCTGAGGAGAGTGGTAACCTATTTTGACATTTAAGGGAATAAAATGGATTGATGACCAGCGATAATTTAAGCATCAATAAGTATATGATATTGAACAGCAACTGTTGGAAGACAAATAGATTTCATTGTATCGAATGTTGAATAATGAAACTACAAGTTCATTTATTATATCCACAAGTACATGCATGGATTAAGTCGTCTTGAGAGGTGTTACTAGGGGTTTTATTAATTAACTGTCTTGCAGTTGAATGGCCTAGTTGAGATTACCTACCTAATGACAGATTAATATTTAAGAGGTTTGATGAGTTAGGGTATGTTCTCCTTAGTTGTAACATGGATAGGTCTTTGTGAGTCGAGAGCTCTCACCACCACTAGTGGTAGGTCTTTGTGAGTTGAGAGCTCTCACCACCACTAGTGCTAGGCTTGATAGAAGAAATGGCTTTAGCGACAATTTTTTAACATCCTTTATTGGTTTTATGCCAATGTGATGCTAACTAGCATTTATATTTTCTTATGATAGTATGGAGACTTCTTGGCTTAACAGATAAATGGAAAAACATTAATTGTGGTAACCCTTTAGGAATTAGCTCTAGACTTGTTTGAAGTTGCACAATAATAGAGGTGAATTGGATTTCATATAGCTTCCACCCTAGATTTGTGTGAGACATTACAGATCTAAACATGAGTTCAACTGCTCAACTACATTTATGCACTGATTGAGCAGTTCCATATAATGGTCCATCTGCTTGAAACTGCACAGCTATGTAATGGTATTAACATAGTTTCAAAACTTGTGACTTGGCAAAACTTGGCAGACCCACTTTTCATTTGGACTCACTGACTTGGAAAATTAAAAAAATATGTTAC
>VDFB02128546.1:0-19011 GCA_007258455.2 Sequoia sempervirens | reverse complement strand
TGATCTCAACTACAAGGCATTCAATACTGCTTACCATCACACTTTCCTTCATGTTCTTTTCCAATAACTTCTTTACCCCTACATTTACCTTGTGACCTGTTGTTCCTACATTGTTAGTCTTCAAATCAACACTAGGATCTACCATGCTGCTTTGTTTCACAACCTTTAATAGGCTTTTTCATCCCACACATGATGACCTTTTCCTTACCTCTCTCATCCCCTATCCAAGGAGTCAAAACAAACCTTTGTCTATCTTTCAATACTGTGTACTTATTTGTTTTCCCATCATAGATGGCACTCCTATCATACTACCATGGTCTTCGAAGGAGTATGTGACAACAGTCCATGGGAAAAATATCACAAAGAACACTGTCCTTATACTCACCTATTTGAAATTCTACCATAGCTTGCTCATTCACCAACAACGATTGACCATTGCTTAGCCAAGAGACCTTGTAAGGAAAATCATGAGGTATTATTTTCAAATTGAGTTTAGTCACCATTTCACAAGAAACTATGTTTTCAGTTGAACCTGAATCCACTACTATCTTACATACCTTACCTTGTACATTGCAGTTGATTCTAAAGAGTGCTTTCCTTTGTAGGGATTCTTTAGGAATTGACTCCTTGAGCAATGTTCTTCTAATCATCAAACTCTTTCCAACCTCTGATGCGAGGTTCACTACAGGTGAAGTCACGCTTCCTTCATCTTCATGGACTAATTGATTCCTCATTTCTCCTCCATGATAGCTTGAGCCTTTCCTTTCAGGACATTTGAAGGATGGATGTCTAGGCTGGTTGCAAGTGTAAAATCTCCCTGAAAATGAATAGTTAGGATTCCTACCTCCTCCAAATCTGCCTCTTGTGCCTCTCCATCCACCTTTGGAATCAGATTGCTCTTGACCTTTCGTGGCATCTTCTTGATTATCATTGGTTGGCTTTGAACAAGACATGAATCCTCTTCTTCTTGATGCATTACCTCTACCTCTAACTGCTTTGTCTTGCCTTCTCTTCATTTTCTCCTCCACCCTGATTGTCATTTGATAACAATCCTCTACACTCCTAGGGTTAGCAAAAACCAATTAATCTTGTATGTTTAATCTTAAACCACCCATGTATCTCACAAATTTTTCATCTTCATTCTCATGATGACCAGATCTTAGACTCAATTTATAAAAATCCTCAGTATAAGACTTAATATCCATTTCCTTTTGCCTTAAACTTTGCAATTTCTTAAACATTTGAACTTGGTGATCCTTGGGTAAGAATTTACCTTTCAGTTTTGATATCATATTGTCCCATGATGTGATCTTGGACTTTCCTTGTTTCCTCCTCTCAGATTGAAAGTAATACCACCATACCAAAGCATGACCCTGCAACTTAGTCTTTGCAATTTTGACCCTTTTCTCTTCAGGAAAACTAATGCAGTAATCTAATCAAGTAGTTCTTCATCATTTAAACTACCACCATATTTAGGAACATCAATTTTTACCTTAGGCTTTTCATTCTTCACTACCTTCAACAACTTTGCAATTCTTTGGTCTTCTAGATCAAGTTCTTCTTCCATGTCTTCAAATCCATCTTCTTCCTCTTCATTTATCTCACTACTCTCTTCAACATCTCTTCTCTTGTTTGTCTCCAAGGCTATAATCCTTTCTTATAACTCTCTGAGTTCCCTTGCATGCCTATCTTTCATCTCCTTCATCTCTTTAGCCATATCTTTGTTCTTTGGAGGCATCTTGTCAACCTTGCCTCTTCTTCAACCTGCAAAATGCAAAAAAAATCTACTCCCTAATCTGATACCACTATGATGCAAATTCAAGGTGAATAATAATCAAAACAATTCCAAGTGTCAATTCAAAACAATAAACTCTTCTTCCCAATACCTTCAACCTATCAAGCATCAACTCACCCTCAAGGAGTCTTATTCCTCCAATCTGTAAAACAAGCACAAGACTTCACCAAGACCCTATCAAGATCATCTTCATGATTCTAATGGAAATTTAGATCATTTTAGAACATTCCTCAAATCAGTTTCATTGGACACACCAAAATTCATCAATTGACCTTGGAACCCTTAACACTTCAAGGCCTTTAGACTCCAAAATCAACAAATAGACTTTGTTTTTTGAGAAAACCTCTACAAGACCATTCCAACATCAAACTAGCATCCAATCAGACCCCAAACATCATTCTCAAGTCAAACTTATAGGGTTCCTTCACAATTTCTTGGAGATCCTTCAGACTGCCTTGTAAAAAGGCTACAAAATTATCCCTGTTTTACAAACAAACTACCTTTTAAATTTATCCTAATACCATGAACTCTTGGAAAGTCATCAAAAATTCCAAAAAACTCCCAATTCCATCGGTTTTACATAGGTACTCAACCTCTAAGCCTCCATTCTTCAAAACCCTCATTTTCCTTCCAAATACCTAGCGTTTTCCATTTTTTCACAATTTCAGGATTCAATACATAATCCAAGGTATCAAACACCTATATTAGGGTTTCCATAGACCATTCACATCTTTAGAAACTTGATTTCAACTTTATTTCTCAAAAACCTAACATAGAACCTCCATTTTCACATGGAAAGATGCCTTATTTTATCACAAGAAACCAACACAGCACACCTAACTTGCTCATCTTTGTTTTCAAGACATCCTAACACCTACCCTAACTTTATTAATGACAATCCACCAAGTAACAAGTCAAAACAGTAGGTGGATTTTCATTTTATATTCAATTTACACAAGATCAGACCAACAAACTATATGCACAAGCTGCTACAAAATATTTAAAAAGAACTCCCACAAAAATGAACTTGAGATCCTTAAAATGAGTTCCCCTATTAGACAACAATCACATATTTAGTATACAAGATGATTTATGAACTTTTCACACCTTGTATGGGTCAAGTAGATTCAAAAAGTTAGAGAAACTAAAGAAAAATAGAGTGGAAATCAAGAAAAGAACGTTTATTTCCTGAGAATGTTCAATACGCTGCCTTTTTCTCCCCTTTTTCAATCCTTCTTGAGTACTTACATATCTTTTCCCACCTTTTCTAACTATCCAACTGCCTTAAAACATAATTTCAAAATATTAAGACCGTTGGAGGCCTAATCACACTCTTTTACACATTGTATTACATTTACAAGTGTACTAAAATATTTATGCAATATTTGCAACCTATGACACTTAAAATCATACTAAAGGCTTGAAAATAGCCCTATTACCTCCATAAGACCCAAAGCTTGCACCTCCTAATACAAACTCAAAAATGTGCCTTCAAAGGCTACAAAAAACACTAGTAAGTGCAAGATCAACCTAAATAACTCAATAAATACTTTCATTACATCATGGTTGGTCTCTTAGTCCTTATTGGACAAAATGAACTTAAAACACTAGCATGAACCTACTAGGTACTCAAATAACTAAAAATGGATATTGTGGTGTAGGTGCTCCTGCACCATTCTACCACCTTTATTGTATTGAGGATTGCTTGCTACCAATGCTAGGGTATGTTGAACATTTTTTTTTTTGCATTACTACACCATCATTGACAATGTTCTTGTTTTTAGTCCAAATCCTAGGTCTATCTTTAGATGTTGAAGGGTTATCCTTATAATCTTTAGATTTTTTCACAAGACCCTTAGCAATGAGAGATTTTTAATATTACACCCCTTTCAATGGCCTCTCCAAATATATTACCACGGGTTGAATTTGAAGGTGAAAGGTCAATTCATGGTTTAGATTTTGGGTAAATATGTGGACAAGTTATTTTTTAGGAATAGGATAGGGAAGTTTACTTGCCATGTTTCTCCATCCTTTTGTTTAGCATTATAAAGGTCAGTCAAGGAAGTCTCATACTCCATGTTATATGAAAAGTGTTCAATGAATTTTCCTACCAACTCATGAAAAGTCTTGATCCCATGATGTAATGAAAATCACTCAATAGCTTGACTTCCTAGGCTTTTAGGAAAGAGATGCATTAGATATGTATCATTATAAGAAACTTCAAGACAAGCTATGTAAAATTCCCTTATATGTTCTCTAGGATCACCTCTTCCTTTATATTTGTCAAATTTAGGAATTTCAATTTCAAAGTTTTGAGGAAAGGGTATCATATTTAAAGAATTGTCAAAAGGTTAAGGACAGATGGCTTCTAATGTATAGCTCTTCTTAGAGTTAATGTTTCCCATTTCCATGTTTTCCATCTTTTTTTGTAACTCTTAAATTTGTTGAGCTAAGTCATTTTTTGGTGTTAATGGAGGTGTGCTTGTAGGAATGTATTTTTGTTGTTGATTTAAGGGAATGTGATGTTATGGAGTTTTATTTGATTAGATAAAATATTGTTGAGGTTGACTTTGTGGAATGTAATGTTGTTGAGGTTGAGTAGGAGGAATAGGCATATTTTTCATGTTTAAGGTACCCATTTTTAAATTAGATCTAACAAATGTAGGTGATTGTTTTGGTGTAAATTTATCTTGATGCGTCTTTTGATAGGTTTTCCATTGAACTTTTGATGTGTTAGGTGGAGGTGGTGGTGAATATGTGAAATTAGTAGCCACCTTTTGTGATGATTTTTGAATTGGATTTTGTGATGGGAATATGCTTCTTATTGGTGTGTTGATTTGACTTGCTTCACCCAAAGTGTGAGATGTAGTGAATGTTATAAGATCTTGTTCTTTATACCTAGGAATTTCAAAGTTAGAGGGTAACTTGGAACCATGTTGCACTAACATTCAAAGCTAATGATTGGGATTTATATTAAATAAAAGATCCATAACTTTCATTTCTTTAGGGCCTTTCTCAAATTATTGTAAATCTTCTAATGTTGGGTCTTAACTATCCTCCATGTAAGGAACCCTTAAAGGATCGTCATGAAGGAAGGGTGGATTTGAAGATGTTCCATGCTCATGTTGACCCATGTTTATTTGAATTTTTTACTCATCTTGATGGGATTCCATGCTTTTCTTATATTGAGATCTTGTAATTGATATATGCAATATAATGCCTAAGATAAAATAGGATTTTCTTTCAACAATTTTGATGCTTATTGATCAAAACCAAAATAGACCAAACATAATTTGGATCTCCAAATGATGATAATGATGTTGATTGATAAATTAAAAACTCTTACTTGAACTAGACTTGTGAGTCCAAGGAAACTTGATAAAGAGTGGAGGTTTCTAGCTCAAGATAGCTTTGAAGCTCTCAAGCTAGTATATCCACAAATGATATAAGATAAAGATAGGAGATAGGAGATCCAATTTGAACTTTGATAAATTTTGACAATAATAAGACAAGATACCAAAAATTTATCCACTTCTCAAATAGTATCAAGGACAATAATACAATACTAATAAAAGATCTATTTAAGCTCTATTCATTTGATAGTTTGATAATTTTACCTTTGATTTTTGCTTTGTTTAGGACTGTTTTGATTTTTAATGATTTTTGAGTTTTTAAAATACATTCAAAGATTAGAAACACACAAATATATAGTGAAAAAGACAATGTCTTAGGCTCAATTTTGAATGGATATATCCCCTTTGGTTTCAAGTGGAGATGGTTATCTAAAAAATAAAATACACAAGACACATTAACAAGCCTACTCAAGTGGACATGGCCAATAAGTTTTGACTAGGCTTTAAAAGCTCAACTAGGGGTAACCTATAGATATACCATAAGGGTATGTGGGGCCTAATCCATAAATGAAAGGGAATAATGTCAAACAGCTAGGAGGAGAGGATAACCCACTCTCCACCTTCACTTCTCTAAGGTATAAAGTTATTAGAGGCTTAGCCTAGATTGATAAGATTTCCCTTCCAAGGATTTTGTCTTTTCATTCACGTCCCGCTCTTTATGCTCCATTGGAACATGGTATTTGAGGTCAACCCCTACAATGATCACTTATGTAGGTAGACCCCTTAAAAATAAAAACAAGACTACTTATTTCTAATCCTCAATATCATTGTTGGGCCTGAGAGGAGAGGATATATAAGTAAATATTGGAGATTAAAAGGAACTTTTTTATTTTAGAGCCCAAATCCAAATGTGAGATTAATTTTAGCTCAATTTCTAATGCGAGGAAGAAAAACCAAGAAAGATTGATCAAAGCAATGATAACAAAAATGATAAAGAAACAATGATTACTTTGAAATTTTAAGATAGAAATGGTGATTAGAATGAAGGTACTCAAAGTCCAATGCTAAATTTGAGAAGATAATTTATTTCAATGTGAAGAGCTCCAAACTAGATTTTGTAACCCTTTGAATTCTTAATCTCTAGACACAAAGACCAACAAACAAGCCTCTAAAGAGCATATGTACATAGATCAAATATTGATGATCTAAGTCTAATTTTTTCAACTGCAACCTCCTAAGATGATCCCTAACCAAATATTGATGATCTAAACCTTTTTTTTTTTAAGCATCTTGAGATCATCCACACCCTTTAGTAAACATTGTGTAGAAAAAATTGCATTCATTTTAAAGATATGATAAAATAATTGAAACCCTAGGGTTTTTCCTTCAACCTAGAAAAGTTAGCTCCAAAAAAAATTCTACATAAAAGAGTTAAAAATAAGCAAGATAGGGCTATAAAAACCTTCAAAAACAAAGATCTAATATGGATGTGGGTCCAACTAGGTGTGCCAAAATATGGATTATGAAAACGTGAATAAAAAATAGCAATAATACTATTACACCCCATAGTATATTTACCTAGTTACTTTTACCTAGCTAGATGAAATATACTCGCATATATGTGTATGTTTGTAACTTCAATGGAAATAAATGTGAATGTACTTTTTTTATATGAATAATCAAAAATAGAATGAATAAATGGTTGATTCGAATTGATGTTATATATGTCTTATTTTGATTATTGAATATAAATTGCAAGTGATTATTTTATGATTAATTGACTACCTTTGCAAATGTGACAAGTTGGTTGTAGGTGCAGGTTCACACCTCCAAAAAGGGAAGGGGAGTATCACTCAAGAGAAGGGTTTTGGTCTAGAAACCCTTAAGAGAGTCTAAATTGAGCTTTCACACACTCACTGATAGAATAGTCAATTCAATAGTTTCAGGTGAAGGTATGATACCTTGAATTGGTTGTAAGGAGGGGTTTTGCTTGTTTGTGAAGTCATGCTTGAAATAAGTGTTTGAGTCTCTTTGTGTTTATGAGTACTTCTTTAAAATTGCAATTGATGAGATATATACATATGATGTATACATACAGACATATATGCATGTCCACGATGAGCTCATGCACATGAGTAATCATGTACAAGAGCATACATAGATAGACATATATATGCATGTCTATGGGTGAGTTACCCATATGCATGGGAACAACAAAAGGATAAAATGACATGTATATATATATATTTAATGTACATGTGTCAATCGATATTATTGCATTGTGTTTGAAGGTAATGTTATATATTTATGATGGATATATATATATATATATATTGATATACATGTATGTATTGACATAAAGGAAAATGTGGACATACAAGTACATTAATATATATATACATATGTATATATGTATATATATATGTGTGTGTGTGTGTGTGTGTGTGTGATATTAGTTTGAATATTAGATGGATATAAGTCAATACATTTGACTATCAAATGAAGTATATTGATAATCATATGAGTTGATATATATCTATATATATAAATATATATGTATATATATACATAAATATATAATGTGTTAAGTTAGTTATTGGAAACCATGCACATACTATGTAACCATAGTATATTGTACATTTCAATAGAGAATGGCGCAGCCATATAGCACCCAAATATGCAACACTAATTACATATATAATTATTTAATTTTCTTGCATATTGAATGCTATATATAATGGAAGGTGTGTGTCATATATGAGACTTGGTCAACATATATTATAATGCTATTTGCAAATGATTTAAAAGCTTTGACTCCGTTAAAGCACAACAAAACACAAAACCATAAAAAGAGGTAAATGTGGCACCAAACTGTGAATTTTTTCCTTGCAATAGAAGTCTTATTTGACAAGCTCTATATAGCAAATTAAACCTGAGTAAATAGAGAATAAGCCTTTAAGAATTTTGGCATGGAATAAGTCAACTTGTTTAACCTGTTAGCTTGCATATCTCTGATGCATTCTTGTTTTCTTTTAGAGAAATGATTTGTTGTGTTAATTTGTTGAGTAATGTGTTTTAAGTCTACCACCTTTTGTTTACCAAGATGAGTCAAACGATGAAAACTAAGAAGTGTCAATCCATCCTCCATGTTACTAGCCTTTGAAAGCTGAATATTGTGTATAAATAGAGGCATTCTTTACCTCAAAGGGACACATAATTGCACTCTGTCAAGTACATTTTTTTGAGAGATGCTTTGCTTTCCTGAGTTTTTGTTAGAGAGTTTGAGAGTGATTTGCAAGAGTTTTTCTATGAGAATTTGTGATGGTGTTGGGTAAGTATAGAAGGGATTTTTTTCCAATTAGTAAATTGTTTTGTGGAGGCTAGGATTGGAAACCAACTAGATCAATTGGAGATTTATTCTTACAAGCATGAGGAATCTTACTCTTTATGTTTTTTCATCCTTGATTCAAGATTATATTTTTCTTGATTGCTTTCTGGGAAGTAATAAGCTTTAGGGAAAGATTGTTTTTTAGCATTTGAGTGTAGATAATCATTTGTTGTTATAAATTGGAAAAATCTATTAATTGATGTGATTGTACATACTCCATAGTAAGGAGTGATTTTTTACATAGATATATACATATATAGTAGAAAGTACTCAATTGAGTGGGGTCTTTATAGCTTATAGCTAGACTTAAATTGGTAGGTTATGGAACACATGTTAAGCCTAGTAGATGAGTCATTAGATTAATTTGAATATATAGGTTGTTCTTGGGGTTGTAGACTATCCTATGCATAGAATATAATTGGTCTTAACAAATCGAGTTAGAATGGTGGATGAGTTTGTGACATCCATTCCAAAATAGGGGTGATGAATACTTTGGCCAAAGTGGTATAATTTTCCACTGGTTACGCTATCAACTCATTGTATTACCGTACTCATTCATACTAGTTAAATGTTTTCATACACGTAGAACCTGTATAACTGAAAATATGTTATACTTCTGTGAATCCTTGCATGCAAGGATACTCAATAATGAGTCCTTGCAAATCAATTCACAACTCTCTATCTGAGAAGAGCAGGGATTGATATTGTGGCCCTCAGATTGACCCAGTTACCCCTGCAAATACAGTCTCGGAACGAGAGATTCAAAGAGGAGAAGCAAGAATGCCAATCTCCATGAATCTTGTTCTTGCAATGCAACAATGAAAACTAATCTAAATGACTGTAAAATGCAATAAACAAAACTAATTTATTGAAATGAAAATTGATCTACATGCAATGCCATAAATGAATTACTTTGCAAATTAATCTACTATGAAGATTAAGCTAAAATGTAATATTAAACTATATGCTCTAAAACTAAGATGATTATAAAATCAAACTAATGTGTAATCTCAAATGATAAAATTCAAGAAAATTTGTAGCATAAGTCTGATGCAAAAATTCGTGATCCTTTTTTTTTTTGAAATGAGAATGAGAGGGCTCATTTTATAGGCAAAAGTGGAATTGAAGGCAAATTCAGAAGCAATGTGGGATAAATAGAAAAATAGAAACAAATATTGATTGGAATTCTTTTTTTAGTTTATTTCCCTTTTAACTGATTTGTTTCCTTTTTTTCATCACAGGATATTCTTGAGAGGATATTTCATTTCTTTTATTTAATTTAAGATGATAATATCTCTTTTAATAAAATAAAATAAGATTATGTAATTTAGAAATGAATATTAATAAAATATTTAATTAAAATAGATTTAATTAAATAGCATCATTTTATTTAAGTAATATTAACTTCAATTAAATAACATTATTTTATTTATTAAAAGGATTTATTTCTTTGATTAAATAAAATTAATGAAGCATTCAAACTTAGGGAAAATTGAAACATTTGAAATAGTTATGAATTGATTAAGAAATTTGATTTGAAAATGCGACAATCATTGATTCAAAGTTGATGTTGACAAATTAAATAAATGGGGCCCAAAGTCTAGGTGACCATTTTAGGTTGCATACATTTTCCCCTCTTTGACTAATGTGAGGTCGACTCGGGATCACATGCAGTCAAAGAATGAAGTTGCAATGTGAGATCGATTTGGGATCACAAAACAACTCAGATGTGAGGTCGACTCGGGATCACATCTGGACAAACATAAACAAAAGGCCTTTGAACATGAGGTCGATTCGGGATCACATCCAAAGTGAGATATAAGAATCTCAAGCAAGGTTTCCCCAAGAGAAGCAATTGATAAATTGATAAAGTTGAATCAAGGATTGAAGTTTGATAGGTACTGCCCCCTCGTGATCGAAATCGAAATGAGATAGAGGAGAAATAATAAATTGAAAAATTTGATCAAATCAAACAAAAGATAAGGTTCTTGATGTAAGATGAAAAATATAAGAATCACAGAACCCAGGTAGATCAACAAGAAAATTATGCCCTAAGGTTGAATTAGAAGAAAAGAAGTGGGGTGAAATCGAATGGAAGATAGAAGTTTGGAAGAAATGGAAAGAAATGGAAAGAAGGAAGAGAATCTGCCTCAATAAAGAGGATGCATAAAAATCAATCAACTGTTTAAGATAGGGAATTTCGATTGAGATCACGAAAGAAGATAAGGAAATGAAGAATGTGATCACAGTTGATGAAAAATCCACAAGAAAGATGAAGGAAACCCTCTCAAACCCATAATACAACCTAAAAGTGCAAATTAACATGAAGTCTAAATAATGCAAGCTACATGAAAATGCAAAGGTGTACTTGCAATAGGGTAACATAGGTTTTTGTGTGTTCATCATTCATTAGAGAATGTAAGAGAACTTATTTTCATCATTGGGCCATTATTACCAGACATCGGACGATCACACAATCATCACTAGTCACAAACGCAACTATGAAGATATGAATGTGATTTATATCAGCTTGGAATGTGGAAAGATTCTAACATGAGCATCAAAGACATGAAGGTCAAGATGACTACAATGTTAGCTTACCCAATTTAATGTAGCAAAACCACGCTCGCATCAAGACATAAACGCCAGGATTACCATGAGAATGGTTGTGCAAAAACATTCAAGGATGATGCCATAAATCTCTTAAGTGTGTCAAGGAGACAACAAGAGACACTGAAGAGGTTCAAGACAACACCCACAAGCAGAAAGCAAATAAAAACATGCCCCATGCCCCAAGTCCTCTAGCTATGCATCAAGGAGAGACTTATTAGACAAGGACACTCAACGAAAATCAATATCAGTCAACACACAAAGAAAAGATCATGGCATATCTCAAGCATTAAGTGTTGCAATTAAAAAAAATTTAAGTGTGTAAACTGATACTGAGTTCGAGGATAAGGATCGAATGCTTGCAAGTAGGTAAGATCACATGACCGAACTGGATAAGACCAAACTGATAAGTGTTGAAAAACACACGATGTCAGGGGTTGTGTTGAAAAACACAGTTGGGTTAGTGTTGAAAACACCATTTTGCGAGGTGTCCTAAAGACAAGCATATCCAAGAGACCAAAGCTAACACAGTGATGCCCCTAGACAAAGACAAAGACCAATTCCAAAAACAAGGCAATAAGGACAAGGCATGATGGAGAAAGGCTAAGTGTCGAGGATGCATGCTAAGAAATAGGGATGCAAAGGCCTCAAGTAGCACCTCGCTTTCCCGTGTTTCACCACTTGGAAGAATTTTTTTTTAAGACTTTTTATATTTATTTTTTGCATTTTTTTGAATTTTTTGAATTTTTTTATATTTTTCATTTTTTTTGTATTTTTTCAGCATCATATTTGAATTTTTTTGGATTTTTTGGCAATATATCAATTTTTTTTTGTAATTTTTTTTTTAGTACCATATATCAATTTTTTTGGAACTTTTTTCAGGGTCATAATTATATACAAAGGATGCCCCCAGACAAAACGGGCATCAAGGATAGAACTTCTTCAGGTGCAAAACATTCATAGGCCCAGGGAGCTACTCCCCCTCTTCAGTAGATAGTAGATAGGCACCTGTGCCAAAAGCTGCTGTGATGATGTACGGTCCAAGCCAATTAGGTTCGAATTTTCCCTTCTGTTCTTGCTTCTGTTGGTTGTTAGGATTCTCTTGCAGGACAAGATCTCCTACTTGGAATTCTCTAGGGTGAACCTTTTTGTTGAAGGCTTTAGACATTCACTTTTGATAGACCCTCATATGGTCAAATGATGCTTTACGCTTCTCATCAAGAAGTTCCAATTCATGCAATCTCATGGCACGATAGTCTTCATCTGTAACTAGACCTTTGAGAGAGACCTGAAGTGATGGAATCTCAACCTCTAAAGGTAACACTGCTTCAGCGCCGTATGTGAGCGCAAAAGGAGTAGCCCCAGTTGGAGTACGAATACTCGTTCTATAGGCCCATAGGGCCGAATTTATCTATAGGTGCCAGTCTCTACCATTCTTATGAACTGTTCTGTGCAAAATCTTGAGAATGGTTTTGTTTAAAGCCTCTGCCTGACCATTTCCTTGTGGGAAGTAAATGGAGGACCAATGTTGCTTTATCTTGAATCTTTGGTAGAGTTCTTTAAGGTCCTTGTTTTTGAACTGACCTCCATTGTCAGTGATGATCTCAGATGGCACTCCATATCGACAAATGATATGGTTTAAAATAAATAAAGACACTGTCTTTCCTGAGGCAATAGAAAGTGGAACAACCTCTACCCATTTTGTGAAGTAGTTAGTAGCAGTGATAATGAACTTATGCCCACCTGATGAGTTGGGATGAATCTGCCCAACAAGGTCAAAGGCCCATCGCTGAAATGGCCAGTGAGATATAGAAGGAATTAGTTCCCTACCTGGAGCATGTATCAGGTGTCCATGTTTTTGACATTTTTCACAAGACTTAGCAAATGCTACTGCATCTATCTGCATCGTAGGCCAATAGTACCCTGCTCTAAGCAACCTTCTAGCCATGGAAAGACCATTAGAATGTCCTCCACATATGCCCTCGTGGATGTCAACTAGCGCTTGATCAGATTCCTCCTTTTCTAAGCACCTAAGAAGTGGTCCATCTAGACCCCTCCTATACAAATCACCAGAGATGAGGGAATGGCGAGGCGCAGGGAAGGTTTCTTCTTTTCTCAGACGGGGCGAATACGGATGATGCCATCAATGAAGATATGAGTAAATAGCACCAGCTGAGGATTCATTGACAAGGGTACAAATGGCATGGCTTTCTGGTGAGTCAAATATGGATATCGTATTTTCCACCGTGAATTCATATCCTGACTCATGTTCCTCTAACTCAAGAAGTGCGCCATAGCATCACCGCTTTGTTCGTACTCTAGGGATTTGCTGAAAGGTGACAAAAGTAAAATACCGTCTTAATGAATCAACCATTTTTTGTAAGGTACCAACTTGTCATCTTTTGTTTGGTATTGTTCATTGACTTGGTTGATGATCAGCTGAGAATCCCCATAGATATGTAGTTATGTGATATTCCACTCTATGGCCATTTTTATCCATTTGTCAAAGCCTCATACTCTCACTATGTTGTTTTTCCATGCAAAGTTAATTTCCTTCTTTTGGAGGAACTCAGTATAGGCTTTCTTTTCTTCAGGTGATAAAGATTTAGCCAAGTGTACAATTTTTGGAACTTCCTCTGTGCCCAAATTAACAGCTTCTATAGGTTCAACCAATACTGATGATCTGTCCTGGAAATAGCTTGGGAGACTATCAAGTACCTCATCCATAGGTGCCTCTGGGAGGTTTTCACCTTTGGATATGTCTTTTATTTTTACTTTTTTTGGTTCTGACATCGCCACATAGTGGTTTTCACCATCAGAACTCTTATTCTTTTTTTCTTTTCTTTTTATCTTCTGACTAAGGTACTTGATGTCAAGTTATGTCATACTGGTAGCCGATTCACTGGTGGAAGAGACTACAAGTTCAATGGCATTTAGATAGCAGGTGATCTCATAGTCATTGTGAAATGTCAAGAGTTGAGGCTCTTGGTACCGTTGAGACCAATCAATAAGGTTGGGGTGAACAAGTGGGTGGTTGATGACCGGGTTCAAGATTAAGGATATAGGTGGTGTCATCTCCTGGATCGTAGAATTGGAATCAGTCGTTTCCCCTCTAAAGTGTTCAAATCAAAAATTTATCCCGCTTAAGAATCAAGCCTACTAATGACATGTGGGTTCCAATCTTCTAATCTAACACATGACTCCGGGCCAATTACATCAGGTTGAGAACTATAAGCATGGACAACGTCCATATCCAAGTCAACTGTTGCATCTGAGAGTGAATCCCATTCAAACTCATGAGAGTCTATTTCTGACTTATTGTTGGAGCCTCGTGATGTAGAAGCCTCAAGATTTGGAAGAGGCTCCTCTCCTTCAGTAGCAATTTTCTCAATCACAAAATTATCTCAATTATCACCATCCATTGCAGCTAGGATGGAGACACTATCCATAGTCAATCTTGCATTCATACAGTCACTATCTATTGCAAATGAGATAGGAGGACTATCAATTATTAAATCTCTTGAATCTTCCCAAAGGAGATTTGTTGAAGGTACCCAATCATCTGTTATGTCTTGTTGATTGGTCAAATTTGGTACATATTCTGTGTCATCTTTACTATCCCGCCTATCAGAAATGGGGACAGTGCATTTATTGTTGTTCATAAAGCCTAGGCCAACCGGTTTCTTAGACTTACGTGCAAAAAGATCATGATTGAGTGGTTCGGCTCTAGCATCTAACCTGTGACTAAGAGGGCCATATCCTGGATAACCCATCTTCTTGACAAAAGTATATCCTCTCCCATAGGACTTAGGAGAGGGGGAGAAATTTTCATTGTGCTGGTATTTCTCCTCTTTGTATATCCAATCTCGAACAGCTACTTCCTCTTTTTCATCTTGTATTGGTACTGAGGATTCAACAAACTTGTCAAATAGTGTCATTGCTGAAGATGATGGTTTCATTTCCTATGAAGGCTTTCCATATGTCCTAGGGGAAATAGGCATCTTTGCAAAAGAGTCAAGTTGATACCCCCCATGCCAAGGTCTACTGACTTAATTTTTTTTTGACAGTCTGCTAAAGTTGTTTCATAATCCTCTACTGCTTAGTTAAGAGGGACATGAACATTAGCTGAGATTGAGTTAATTGATAAGGTGTTATCCCCTGGTATACAAATTTCTGTTCCATTGTAGGGGAACTTAACACACTGGTGGTAGGTAGACGGCACTGCCTGCATATCATGAATCCATGGTCTACCCAGTAAAATTTTGTATGCAAGGGGTCCAGTATCAATAATTTGAAACAAGATATCTTTTTCAACTGGGCCAATCCTGACAGGAAGGATAGCCAACCCCTTAGAACTTCATTCTGCCTCATCATAGGCCTTTATGGTGATCTTCTTTCTAGTGTCGATCACTTGCTCTGAATAGCCCAAAGTTGTTAACAAATTCAAAGTACAGATATTTAACCCAACACCTCCATCAATCAACACGCGCCTAACACGGGTTTTATGAATCATGACTTCAATGTGAAGGGCAAGATTGTGTGGATGGCTTAGGGATTTGTCATCATCTTCAGAGAAAGAGAGGTAATGTGGGATAGTAATGTGATTCACCATGCCTTGGAATTGGTCTATATCAATGTTGTTGGGGACATTTGCTGTGCGCAAAGCGTCCTCAAGGATCTGCTTATGTCTAGGGGACAATTCTAGAAGCTCTAAGATTGAGATTTGTGCTGGAGTTTTCTGTAACTGATCTACAAGATTGTAGTTTGGTTTGAGAGCAGTGGCGGACTTTATAGTGACATTCTTGGATGCCACTTGCTTGGATTTGTTGGATGGACCTGAACTAGGCCCTCTGAGAATAATAGGGGCTTGACTCCTGGTAACAGCATTAAGGGCTTGGGAAGATAACCTAGAATGAGGACCTCTCAGCACCACAACAAGTTGGTTGTCAAAAATAGGGGGAGAGTCATAACCATGTGGGTCCTTACTCCTTATCATATTAACACTTGGCTCCATGACTTCAAGCATGTTTATCACATTTTCTATCATTGTATAGGTGTAGTTGATTGCAACTTTGCCATTCTGTGATTTAGAGGTTTCCCCCTTGTCGTAATTAGGCAAAGGTTCCTTAAAAGCCTTATGATCAGCATTGGTATTTAGGCCATCAACTTGAAGCTTTCCACCTTCTATAAAATCTTGGACGATATGTTTTAATCTCCAACAGTTTTCAACAGTATGGCCAGGGCCATTATGAAATTTATAGAATGCCTTGTCATCCCACCAATGTGGCTTAGGATCTGGAATGTGAAATTTTGCAGGATCCTAAGGATGTGCCAAGTTGTTAGCAATGAGAGTTTTGAGAATATCCTCATATGAGTCACCCAATTTGGTAAATTGCCGCTTCTGGTTTTTGGGCCTCTCCTGATATCTTGATTTACTTTCTTGTTGTGGAGGTGCATTGCTTCATTGCTTGCAATGTACCCCTTAGTCAAATTCACAACACTTTGGTCTCTTTGATTGGGAAGAATCCACAACTCCATCATTGACAACTTGTTTGTTTTTGTTCCAACTGTTGTTGTTCTTCCCTTTATCCTATTGTTGTGTTGACCCATTGTTGGTATTATTGTTAAGGTCTAGTCAAATGCTCTCTCGTTTCTTTTTAGAACATCCTCAATGCTGCATGCGCTTCAATCATGGTATCAAAGAAAGTGAAGTAGTTATATTTTTTGATCTCATCTCATTTCTGTAGTGCACCAAATTACTAACAAGTATGTCAATTTTTTCATCCTCATGGATCGTCCTAGGATACCGAGAGCATTGTCTCCTCCACCTTTGCAAGAAGGTAACAAAGGGTTCCCCCTAATTTTGTTTCAAGTTGCATAGGTCCAACATAGTAATAGATCTTGACAGATTATATGCGAATTGTTGAACGAATCTATGAACAAGTTCTCTAAAAGTCTTGATAGGAGGAGTGATATTGGTAAACCATTCCATTTCTTGTCCTTTAAGACTCCTAGGGAACAACCTCATCAAATAGGAGTCATCCTGATGGAATTCAAAGCTCATAGTATAGAACTGACGCACATGGTCTTGTGGATCACCACTGCCATCATATTTATCGTATTGTGGGAATTCCACCCTCTTTGGAAAATCTTTCATACTCACACTCTTGTCGAATGGATTAGGACAAA
This sequence comes from Sequoia sempervirens, assembly GCA_007258455.2. Lineage (NCBI taxonomy): Eukaryota > Viridiplantae > Streptophyta > Pinopsida > Cupressales > Cupressaceae > Sequoia > Sequoia sempervirens. The sequence continues at coordinate 1,676 of VDFB02128546.1, read as the reverse complement.
TTGAGTCTAGTGAGAATGAGCTCTTAGGTTGCATCATTTTTTCCATCATTTGCTTCATTTGGCGGATTTCTTCCTCTTGAGAGGGATTTTTCTTTTGTATTTTGTTGTCCACATCAAAATTATAAGGGACTCTGGCACCCTTGTTGATTAGACTTTCCAAGAACTTATCTTTGTTTTGTTCCAAATACCTCTCCACATACCGTTGGAAGATAGGCTCTTGTTGTATTCGCATGAAGTCTTGAGTATCAAAGTCATAATGTGAGCTACCACCTCCATGTTGGGAGTGTGGTCTTGAATTTCTGGGAGGAGTTTTCCTCCTATAGTGAGCATACTGAGAGGCCCTTCTTCCTCTAGGACTAGGAGATCTAGAAGGAGTGCTTGACCGCCTTCTACTTCTTGGTGTTCTGGAAGGGGGGGAGGGAGGAGAATTATGTCCACTGTTAGCACCCCTTGTATTGTATTGTTTGTTTAATTGGTGGGCTAACCACTCCATCTTGCTCCTCTTGAGCCAGCTCCTTTGTACCTCTCAATAAAGCTTGGCCCCTTCCTCGTTGTCTAAACTTTTCTTGCTTTCAGCCTTGTTCCATTCAGAGTTGCTTCTTTCTTGTTCACCTTTGTCTATCACTCTGTGTCCTTTGAGGTATGTTGAAGTGGTGAGCTTGGTCTAGACTGTTTGAACAAGTCATTGTTATATGTTGTATTGACATGAGCATCACGAGGTTCATTATCTTAGTCTTCATGTTGTGACCATTGTTCTTGGTGAGCTCGTCTCTTATACCTTTCATCCCATTGATGGGCATCCAAATATCTTGTATTAATGAGGGGTGAACCAGGTTGATCATCATGAGAAGAATTTCCAAATATCATGTTGTTTCTGTGTTGTTCATAGATATCATCAAGATTGTGATCCATGGCTTCCCTCTCCTGCCAAGTGACAGTATAACTCATATCCATACCCTCGAAAGTGGAAGCAGCTCTAGGGTACTCAAGCTCACTTTAAAATGGCCTCTCGGGTCAAAATTAGGTTTTAATACTGCACTTCTAGGTGGACTCGGTCAACATTGGTTCCTTTTCCTTTCTTTGACGAGTTTGAACCGGAGGTAGTTGGTTAAATAATCCGAGGTCACTCTTTCCTTGGCTCACTTGATATCTTGTTGTGACTGACATGAAAGGGAGATGCCTAAGCAAATGCATAATTCCCAAGAAAACTTCAATACCGACTAGGATGAGAAAGCTTTCTGTCCGAGAGATGGTGAAATAGAACTCTGTAAATAGGTGCAAACCAACACCGCCATTGCAGGTACTCAATTCTTGGGTGAATACCCTAGCACATATGGATCAGGAGGATGACTTACACAAAGTGTACTGAGTTTGAATTGTATGAAAATGGGTGGACAAGGAGACTACTAGCACTCTCCAAGTGTGTTATCAAAGAGTCTAAAAATTTATCTATTTGACAGGAACAATTCCTAATTTGCCAATCTCAAGCAAAATTGCTTATGAGATCAAGGATCACTAATTCAAAAGGTCAAGGACACATGAACCCTAAATACAGAACAGGTCTCTAAAACTAGGACAAGTCACCTAATCGAAGAACTCAGTATTTCAGTTTGTTGTTTGTTTTCAAAGATCAAGCAAGTATATCAACAGATTTTGATCAAGCACATAGGTTTCAA
>VDFB02128545.1:0-12545 GCA_007258455.2 Sequoia sempervirens | reverse complement strand
TCATCAATTAGTCTAATCAAGTACTTTCACAACCTTAATCACTCCATGTCACTTAATTGAGTCAACCCTATTAAATGTTTTTCTTTTTGGACAAGGCATCTCCATTCCCCATGTGAATTTTTAATTCACATTTAATCCCCCAATGCATTTAAATAAATTTTAAATTCCTTCTCTCATCCCCATGAGAATATTTGGAGTAAATTTTAATTCCACACTTGTCCTTCATCATGGGGACAATTACCTCCTTTATGAGGAGATCTTGTCCCAATCCCAAGGTACTATGTACCCTCTCCATGTCATGTACTATCTCTCCACTTCATGTACACATCACCCCTTTTAAGCCATATCACATGCCACATGTCAAGATGTGAGGGCTTGTGAGTTCTCAACTCACCTTAGCCCTACATCTTGATCTTGGTGGCTTAATCTTGACCATCCATTTCCTTAGAGATTTCCAAAATCTCTATAAATACCCCCTCTTTTCTCTCATTTTGAGGGAGATCATGCAGTGTAGCCAAACTCTTGCAAAATTTTCCTAGAATCCATACTTAGCCATTTTCATGCTTGCACTCACTTGCATCCACCTTCATATCATCATCTAGCTTGCATCTCTTGCCATCCAAGGAGCACACAACACCAAAGATCGAAGGGCCAACCAAAGGATCGATTTGACACAAGGTAAATGTTTCATTTGTTGTTTTTATATTGTATGATTCCACTAGGCTACAATCTTGAGGTGTAGGTTGTTCTTAGTGGCATTTTGCATTACTTTTGTTTGTTGCTCATTTTCTACCACCACCACCTATCACCCGGCGATTAGCAAAAAGTACGCAAACAACAGTACCAACCTACACCTAAAGATTAGCCTAGTTGGATTCAACACAATATAAAAACAACAAATGAAACTTTTTACCTTGTGTCGAATTGATCCTTTAGTTGGCCCTTCGATCTTCGATGTTGTGTGCTCCCTGGATGGAAAGAGATGCAAGCTAGATGATGATATGAAGGTGGATGCAAGTGAATGCAAGCATGAAAATGACTAAGTATGGATTCTAAGAAAAAATTGCAAGAGTTTGGCTACAATGTATGATCTCTCTAAAATGAGAGAAAAGAGGGGGTATTTATAGAGATTTTGAAAATCTCTAGGGAAATGGATGGTCAAGATTGAGCCACCAAGATCAAGATGTAGGGCCAAGGTGAGTTGAGAACTCATTGGCCTCACATCTTGATGGCTGTGGCATGTGATATGGCTAAAAGGGTGATGTGTACATGAGGTGGAGGAGATAGTACATGACATGGAGAGGGTACATAGTACCTTGATTAGGACAAGATCTCCTCATAAAGGAGGTATTTGTCCCCATGTGGGTGAGAGGACAAGTGGGGAATTAAAAATTCCTCAAATATTCTCATGGGGATGAGAGAAGGAATTTAAAATTCCTTTAAATGCATTGGGGGATTAAATGTGAATTAAAAATTCACATGGGGAATGGAGATGCCTTGTCCAAAAAGAGAAAGTATTTAATAGGGTTGACTTAGGACAAATGACATGGAGTGATTAAGGCTATGCAAGTACTTGATTAGACTAATTAAGGACTCATTAGAAGAGGGTTAGATTTCACATGTGACTTGATGTGACAAGTCAAAGATCACATGGGGAAGAGAAAAAGGAATTTAATATTCCTTGGAAGGATAAAAGGAATTAAAAATTCCTTGAGAAGTTGATTAGGCTAGTTAATGAAGGATTAGAGGAGGGTTAGGTGGCTAAGAGAGATTAGAGGCCAACTTGCAAAAGTTGGAGGATGTGACACATCCTAATCAAAGGATTAGGCATGTGCACACCCCTAATGATGAGATTAGAAGATGGATTAGGATTAGATAAAAATGATGGAGGATGTGATAAAAGGAATTAAATAAATGACATATTTATTTAATTCATTTGATGAAAGGGGAAGGTATTTAATTATTTAACTAGATACCTTAGGGATTAGAAGAACTTTAGAGGGATTAATTAAATAATAGTGATATTACTTAATTAATGCGGATAAAGAGATGTTTAAACGAAAGGGGATAAATTTGGATAAATTAAGTGTCCAAATTTAGGTGTCTACACTTTCAAATGAATCCAGACAAGGCCCCAGGTCCAGATGGCTTCCCTGTGGTCTTCTTCCAAAACTTTTGGGATATAGTTGGAGAAGACCTTGGTGCAGCTGTTGAAGAATCCATAAATAAAATGACTATGCTAGGGGCGCTAAACCACACCTTCCTGGCACTAATCCCCAAAAAGAAAGCCCCTTAATCTATGAGTGATTTCAGACCTATTTCCCTATGCAACACAGTGTACAAAGTGGTAACAAAGATAATTGCTAATAGACTCAAGAGTGTGCTCAAGGAAGTGATCTCTAAGGAACAAAGTGGCTTTGCTCTAGGCCGATCCATAGTGGAAGGTATCATTATAGCACATGAAACAATACACACAACCAAGAAAAACAAGGAGGCTTGCATGCTCCTAAAATTAGACATTCTCAAAGCATATGATATGGTAGACAGGGGTTTTCTTATGGAAGTATTAGGTAAATTTGGCTTTAGTCCAAATTGGATAAATTGGGTTAGCAGCTGCACTTCAACTCCAAAGTTCTTGGTACTGGTTAACGACACAACAAATGGTTTCTTCTCTTCATCTAGGGGCCTTAGGCAGGGAGACCCACTATCCCCATTTTTGTTCATAATCATGGAAAAAGTGTTGGGGAGGGGGATCAAAAGACTAAGAGAGGATGGTAAATGGAAAGGAATCCACCAGGCATTGGCCAGCTAGGATTTCGAAGGAATAATGACTAGGAAATTCTACCGGTAACTTACGGCACTGGTTATTACTTTGGCAGCCCCAAAACCTTTGGAAGGCAAGGACACTTTCTCACATCATCTTGACAAACCATGGGATGTTGCCACAATCATAATTTAAAAAGCTAAAGTTGAGGAAATGATTCCTCCATAAGGATGCCATCTATTGCATTAATTTCATCTACGAGAACGAGTACTCCTCACATTCTCAGCTGTATTTGTCACACAAATAGGCGGTGCTCGGTACATTAGCTCTCATGCGCGGTTAAGAAAGTTGCTTTCAAAGGCATTCATAGCATATTTTTCTCATCACAAAGGCTCCAAACGAGTATAGAGAAGAAGTCTCTGGAAGGTGTGAAGAAAGGTGTGCAATGGAGATGCCATTGGCTTTGGAAACGAACAAACAAATGCAGGCTTTTCGCGGGGAAATCACAGACAAACGTCTGCAAGGCCTTCTTCAATCCTCTCATCCGCTCATCTTAGTGGCCACTAAGCGCGTGTTGGGACCAGAATTCCTGAATGCCTACCATAGAGCACGAGCCAACATAGAGATTCCGACAATGTTTCTTGCAGTCCTCCTTCACATGGGCGTTTCCAAGGCCTTAGGTAAGAAATTGACCCAGATGGTTTTTGCACATACATGGTTGGGAGAAATAGATGCAGCATTGGACAATGTGGATGAGGAAAGGAAAATTATGATGCCACAAAACTATTATATGACGCGTGTGAGGGGCCGTGAGGTTATGAAATTCCCTTTGATTCACACCATTGATCCTGAAGGTTTTGAAAAACTATGGGCAGAAAGGGATAGGAGCGTCTTCTTCCTCCTCAGAGCTACAAATCTAACTACAAATCTGCCTAGGGGTTGGGTCAGAAGGTACTCAGAGGATGAGGAACTTGAGGACGAGTTTGATGTTGATGACGTCTAGGAATGGGGACTATACATATATAGGATTATTATTACTATTATATTTAATAGTTTTGTTAAAAATATAATATATAAAATATACATTATATATTAATTATGCTAATATATACTTAATATATTAATTATTTTCATTTTATTTAACATACTTTAAAACCTTCGTATAAACCTACCAATAGCCGTGGGCAAAGCAGCAAAAAAAGGGCGAATGGCAAACTTAAAAGACCTAGTAAAAATATTTATTGGGCACTGGGAACCTAAAAATTCTGACAATTATGACCTGCCTGCAACACACAGCCGGTTGGTGCACAGATGGTTAGAGCAGTATACAGAGCATGGCATAGACATCGGATGGGCAGGTGCAAATTGTGGCCTGCATAGACAGTGCCTTCCCATCCAAGGGTTTCAATTTGAAACTCCTATATATTTTGGGGAGAAAGGATGATTAGGTTGTTACCCACTTCTCCTCTTGGAGAACTTGAGTGAAGATGGAAGAAAGAATGTGAAGAGGAGAGGAGTCCACCTCTTGGAGAGATAGTGATCAAGATGTCTTGGATTGTAGAGGAAAGATGGATAAAGGAGCTCAATCCCTTCATCTAACATAAAAGAGATAAGTTCTTCCTATTTTCTTCCACCCTTAGTTATTGGTTGTAAAATGGTAACATATTGTATGGATCATGGTTGAAGCTAGAAACTAGAGAACCTATATGCATGGGATTTGTGCTATATTAGTTTTATTTCTTTGTGAATTGAAAAAAGACTCCATTTATCTCCATGGAGCTACAAAATCACTTGCTTGGGGGTATGGCTAGAGCCCACAAGGCTCCATGACGCCATTATAGTAAGGTGGAGAGCAAGCCCTTGTCCTTTGTATGTTAGTCACTTCGTTTTTGTGAAATTTTTGTATTAAGAAGAGTTCCAAGTAAGTTGTTTTTGTATCTTTAAGCAATGGAAGAAAGTGTATAATCTATGAGCTTTACAAAGGCATCAAAAGGATCTTATGGTTCATGTGTAGGCTGATCTATTAGAAAAACTGAGATTTTTGATGGCAAAACCCTTTTTTTGGTTGAGTAAAATATATATACGTATTAAAAGTGTTGTCAATATGAAGTTGTACTTAAGAGTTGTGTTAGGATGTTACAAGGTGTACAATGGTACTGATAAAGAGATCCGTGCTATTCTAATTAGGAGGTAGTAAATATGCTATTTGGAATGTGAATAAGTGGTCTCATTGTAAATGTAGAATGTGTTCCATTCAATAAATTTCATGCTTATATTGATTTACTATGTTGTCAAATATTTTTGTTCAGAAAAGATGAACCAGTAAATTTGTAAACATAAAAGTAAAAGCTACCTTCTCTTCACTTTTTTTTTAATATAACCTCTAATGTTGGTTCAAGCAACGATCCCATTTTAAGTGAATGGATTCTCAACTTTTGATTTATGGCAGACATTCATCATGGATAAAACCTCTATATAAAAATAAGACAAAAAAAAGAAATAGAAAAAAATGAGGAGATTTAAACTACGTTGCATTCACTTATTATGTTTTGGCTATATTACTGCTCTAAACCGGAACACATAGCAATTAGTGAAAGAAAAACAAAATCTGGGTAGAAATAGCTATGTGATTAAATACAATAGTAACACAATGTATTTTTTTTCTTCCATCCCTCTTCGTACTTCAGGGATCACTGGATTTCCAACCATTGTAACCAATGTGAAGACTGTGATAGGAACTCCACGCCCTCAGTCTGGAGCGCACCTGTAGACCATGTCTGTGTAGAAGGGCTGCCGCCTCATTTTGTATTCTGTAGGGCTAAAGAAGATGTGCGCCAATAAGAATATAGGGCTTAATATGCAGAGCTTACTCGTAAGAATTAGGGCACCGGGAAATACCGTATTGCTAATTACCTATCTTTGTGTGGCCTTTTGATTTTCTTATTTTCTGGAAACTTTACCCCTACTCTTGTGTGTTGAGTCGCGTCCTTTTTATCGCTATCTTAGGTGCTGGTAGCACGTCTGAAACTAGGTAAGTTTCCAGTCGAGTCATGCATTAATCTTGGGCAGGCATGGATATCGACCATGTGAAGCAGGGTCAGCCTACTAACCGCACCCTCACGCTTCCATCGACCTATTAATTGGATATTGTCCTTGAGGTGATGGAGTATCTTTTTGCTGCCAGTGAGATCTTGCACTACTTTAGTGAGAGTTTTAGTTTGCACCGTAACTGTTAAGCACCATAAATGTTAGCTTAATAATTGCCTTCAGCCACCAAGTCTGATCCACCAATATACTTTGACTATTGCTGCTATAGAGATTGTGGCTTGAACTACTCATATTGGCATTCATCCTATCACTTGTAGTTTAATAATTTCCTCACACAATAGAATTAATTATCTGTGAGTAGATTGTCCCCCACTCAACCCAACAACACTGTCCCGTCATCTTAGTATTTCATTCACATTGAAATTTAATTGGTTGTGATCAGCTTTTGTGCAATATGCGTAGTCACTGATAGGATTTCATTTAAATGGTTGATCTGATATATTTCATTCACATTGAAATTTAATTGGTTGTGATTAGCTTTTGTGCAATATGCGTAGTCACTGATAGGATTTCATTTAAGTGGTTGATCTGATATATCTGGTGTCAGTTTGTACTCACGCAACATTGGTTTTGTATTTAACTTGGTTGGTGTGGCATTGGTAAGGGTTTAGCGGGAGTATTAAATGCTTAGTTGAAAGCTCTGCTGGAGGGTCGTATTAGGATACTAACATCAAAACCAAGGATAATAATAATATTGATGTGATCAATGATAAAGGTAAATTCAATGATAGCTGTTGGAAACACGAAATAAGACTGTAGGAAACAAGACGTCTCATCAAATTCTCTTCCCTCCAAATGCAAGATAGTCCCATCACCTCATGAATGATGGACACTGGCATACTAACTCACTTGGGATGCTAGGCGGTGTGGAAGCTAGAGAATCTATCTGCAAGACCAGTCAGCCTAGGCCTACTTTACTGATCAAATTTACTGTGCTTTGGGTAAGTAAACTAGCACTTGCACCCCAATGAGGTGCAATACATACGCCGATAGGCTGATTAGATTACAAATTGTCCTTTTGTTGTAAATGAGGTAAATGACCACATACTGATTTTTTTTTTCCATTAAGTTCTCCACGCCGACATTAGACTAGAGTTATGAGAAAAAGAATTAAGGTTAGGGTTAGGGTTGGAGTTTGGGTTTGGGTTAGGGTTACAGTTATAGTTAGGGATTTGGTTAGGGTTATGGTTAGGTTAGTGTTTGGGTTAGGGTTAGGGTTAGGGTTAGAGCTAGTGTTAGTGTTATGAGAAATAAAGTTATGATAATGGTTAGGTTAAGGTTACAATTATGGTATTTTGTTAGCATTAGGGTTAGGTTAGGGTTAAGATTAGGGTTTATGGTTTAAGATTTATGACAAGGATAGTTTTAGCTATGGGTATGGTTTAGGTTTAGCATTGGGGTTAGAGTTATTCTTAGGTTTCCTGTTAAGATTGTGAGAAATAGGGTTAAGATTAGGGTTAGGTTAGAGATATGATTATGCTTTATGGCTCGAGTTAGGGAAAGTTTAGGGTTACCATTAGGGTTTATGGTTTAAGGTTTGGATTAATATTATGAGAAAAAAGGTTAGGATTAGTGTTAGGTTAGAGTTACAGTTATGGTATTTGATTAGGGTTACCTGGTTAGTTTAGAGTTATAATTAGGGTTTATCATTTCAGGTTTAGGGTTAGTTCTAGAGTTGTGGTTATGATTAGGAATTAAAGTTGAGTTAGGTTGCGGTTTAGGGTTAAATTTAGGAATAGGGTTAGTATTAGGCTTAGGTTCAATATTATGGTTAGGTTTAGGGCTAGGGCTAGAGTTACAATTATAGTTATGAGGAATAGTGTTAGGGTTAGGGTTAGGCATAGGGTGAAGGTGAGGGTTAGGGTTAAGGACAAGGTTATGATTATGGTCATGTTTAGGGTTACAAATTGGGTTAGGCTTAGTATTAGAGTTATGGTTAGTGTTAGGGTTAGAATTACAGTTAGTGTTAGGGATTTATTTGGGGTTAGGGTTAGGGTTAGGAATAGGATTATTGTTAGGGTAAGGGTTAGGAGAAATAAGGTTACGATTATGGTTAGGTTCTAGGTTTATGTTTATGGTTGAGGGATCATGGTAAGGATAGGGTTAGGTTGTGGGTATGGTCTATGGTTAGGGTTGGGGTTAGGGTTTTGGCTAGGTTTAGTGCTAGAGTTATAAGAAATAGGGTTACGATAGGGTTATGATTATGGTTTTCAATTAGTATTAAGTATAGGTTAGGGTTATGATTAGGTCTTATGGTTTATGGTATAGGGTTAAGAGTTATAGTTATTGTTGGGATTAGAGTTATGAATACAATTAGTGTTTTGGTTAGGATTAGAGTTATGGCTAGGTTAGCGTTAAGTTAGGGTTTAGTTTTGCATTAAGGTTAGGATCAAGGCTAGGGTTAGGGTTATTGTTAAGAATAGGATTAGTGTTTGGAATAGAGTTGAGATTAGGGTTACAATTTAGGGTTATAATTAAGATTATGGTTAGGGTTAGGGTTCATGTTAAAGTCAAGGTTAGTTTAGGGTTGCAATTAGGGTCTATGGTTTATGGTTAGGTTTAGAGTTACATTTATGATTGGGATTAGGGTTGGGATTAGAGATAGGATTTTGGATTAAGGTTAAGAATTGTTTTAGGGTTGAGATTGGGGTTATGAGAAAAAGAATTAGGGTTAAGGTTATGATCATGGTTAGAATTAGGGTTAGGGTTAGTGTTAGTGTTATGAGAAATAAAGTTACGATTATGGTTAGGTTAGGGTTATGATTATGGTATTTTGTTAGTGTTATGGTAAGGTTATGGTTATGATTAGGGTTTATGGTTTAGGGTTTATGATAAGGATAGAGTTAGTTGTGGGTATGGTTTAGGGTTAGGGTTGGGGTTAGAGTTATGGTTAAATTTAGTGTTAGGGTTATGAGAAATAGGGTTAAGATTAGGGTTAGGTTAGGGTTATGATTATGGTTTTTGGGTAGGGTTAGGTATAAGTTAGGGTTATGATTAGGGCTTATGATTTATGATTTAGGGTTAAGTTAAGAGTTATAGAACTATTATTTCAATTATTGTTCAGATTAGAATTGAGAATACAATTAATCACCTACACTAACTATAATTGTAACCCTAAATTTAATTCTATCCATATCCCTAACCCTAACACTAACACTAACAATAAACCTTAACCCTAGCCTTAAACCTAATAATATTTTTTTTTTTTACTTTATAATAATTATAATATAAATTTAACAATAGTAATATCATATATTAATAATAACATATTACTATCAAATAGTACTAATATTAATAATATAATATTAATATCTTTTAATAATATTTTAATATATATCTTAATATTAATCTATATAGTAGACGTGGAAGTGGGTATTTTTTTAATTGGAAGAAAGAGTAAAAAATAAAATATACTCCTCTAAAATATTATCTCTCAACCTATACTATATAGATTAATATTAAGATATATAAACTACTATTATCATTTAATATAATTAATTAAAAAATATGTGAAATCTAATATATTAAACCTCATTTAATATTTAATATAACAATTAATTAATTAAATATATATTCATTTGCAAGTTAACATAAATATCTTAAATATAATCTCCAAATACGTCCATACAATTTGAAAAACTTTCCATAAGAAGGCAAATTAATTCTTGTGGTTTGTCTTTTGGCATGCGGTGTACACAAAAATCCCTCTTGTGGATGAGCTTGACAGCCTGGCAGCACGATCATTAAAGATAAAATATAATTTCTTTTTCTCCTTTGTAACTCCTTATTTATCATCTGTAAAATTTAGCAGACATGATAAAGTTGGACAACCAAACAATTGACCTACCTATTGAATACGATGTGATGAGTACGTTTTGCAGGGAGCTAATCAGACTGGACGGCAACCCCACCTCTTTTCTGGCGTCAGACTAGGGGAAATGCCGGTGGGCTTCGCCCATGTAGAATAGCCTATCAGCTAATTATATTTAAATAAGATATTACTAGCAATTGCACCTTGGTGTGCAATAGGTACGCCGAAGATGTTTGGAAGGTCAATTTTAAAATCATTTTTTTTTTCATGCATTTGTGCAATACATGATGTCAATTAGGTCATTTAGCAAATGATGTTTGTGCAACAAAGCTCTCGATAGAGAAGTGATAGCTTCAAATGAAGATGGAGGTGGATATGGAGGGAAAGAGAGATAAAGAGAGAGGAGAGAGGGATATATAAATAGATTTTTGCATTAAATATTTAATATAATATGTAAATAATAAATATATTTTATATATATATATTTTTAAATTAAATATATATTTAAACAAATATAAATAAATATTAAACATATAATATATTTAAAAATTTAATCAAATATTATATGTAAAATCTATATTATATTTATATTTAATAATATATAATTTATAAAATATTAAATGTATAATATCTAAATATTAGAATGTTATCCTAAAAGTATTTAAATATATAAATTGTAATTTTATTTCATAATGTTCAATTAATAATATTTTAGGAAAATATATTTTATAATCTAAAATTAAAAATAAAATATTATCTAACTATAAGTATTTAAAAATTATTTTGTAAAGCAATAGAGAGTATAAAATATAATAATTTATATTATGCCAAATATAATCTAAAAGGATAATTTGAAAAGCAATTGTCCTTTCCCTAAGTGCAAACTTTAAATGTTTAAATGGTGCCACTTATAAGCTAGGCTTAAAGTAGGGATGACATTCATTTGTCAAAAACATTTGTTTTAATGTGAGGGTATATTCCATGATTTTCACAAGTTAAAACACAATATAACATGACCTTGCTAAATACAAAAATTTAAACAAATGATATGTTTAAAAAAAGATATCCATCTTCATACTACGTAAAATAAATTCATTTTAATCACTCTAATGAAAATCCTTTCTTAATCATATTTATCCGGAAACCCAATCCATTATAGATCAAACTATACCTAAAGTCTATTCACTCATTTTATATTTCACTAATTTCCATAGGGAACTTTCAAAGTCTCATGATTTCAATATTTCTCTTTTCAAATATGTTTAAGATGATTTCAATGTTGTGGTATTTACATCAAAAGCCATGTCCAGTGAGGATAAACAACTGACCATAGTCATTTATCATTACCAAAAAATCTAATCCCTTATGTATTTACAACTCAACATCCAAGCAAGTAGCAATTGCCAAATGAACCATTATTCAACATTAGTTTACTGTTACAATATAAAATGTCAGCTGCCAATGAAGAGAATCTAACAAGTTACAACACCTACATTCAGATATACTTTAACACTATATACAATATGATTTAAATTCATCAGTGGCATTCGGTATACTGTTATTTATATTTCAAGCAATTACTCAACTATCTAAATATTTCATTCAACTTGTAAAGGGCACGCATTTGGCTACAACTTGTATTTTTAACAAATAATTATTATATGATAGTCCCGGAAGTGTTGTCTCATGCCGGAAAAGTAAAAATGGTGAAAATGTTTGTTACATCTCCATCCGTATGATAAAAATACAAATAAAAATAATAACTGTGCAAGTGCTAGTAAAAATAATAACTGATTATTAGTAGTATGACGAGGTTTTGATGATTGTATATTTATTTTCAAAGAGCAGATGTAATCCAGTGCTAGTAAAAATATAACCGATTATTAGTAGTATGAAGAGGTTTTTTGCATTGCAATAGGCATCTCACGGTGAAGCAGCTTGAAACTGGTAGAACTAATTGGTTGAAGGTTCGCCCCTTCTTAGTTAGAAGAAATAACCCAACGCCACTGGTAAAAGCAATAAAAGGATAGCAGCCATTAGTAGCCATTGAAAAATAATGTAAGGGTTTTACTTAAAATAGTGCATGAAGCATAAAAATAGAAATTACCTTCACCCTTCTGATGTTTCCTTGCTCTCCTCCTGTCATAACCGCCATTTCCATTTCATTCTAAAGAAGGCCACTTGAAAAAGCAATGGAAATAGACAAATAGGGAATACACACAGACATAGGCCTACTAAATAAAATATTACTCACCTGATTCAGCCATTTGCTCTTTTCTTGGAAATTCTAGGGTAAAATCACTCCTCACTGCAAATGCCTAAAAAAATGAAAAGACAAAGAAATCTACATAGCCATGTCTCATACATTGACTTATTTTGATCATGACTTATTTTGACCATTGACTTATTTTGATCATGACTTATTTTGACCATTGACTTAGTTTGACCATGACTTATTTAGATAATGTTTGACCATGACCTTATGAGATTTAATATATGAAGTATGATATGTGTTAAGAGCAATGCTTAATATAATTGTTTTCTTTCAAGAATTATGAATGCATTCATATAAATGTTGAGTTAATTATTGTTTCTACAATGGTTACTAATACTCTTTTGTTTTGCACGCCTGAGTGCATCTGAGTGGCAGGTGATCGAAGGCCAAGGAGATCGAAGGCCAAGAGTGTGATTGAGGAAAAGGAGGTTAGCTTCTCGACAGGGTAGAAGAGGAGAAACTCTCGGTTATGCACACACCACTTACATCATGTAGCTGCATTAGGTCATGTTCGTTTTTACAATGTGATTGCGTGAAATGATTAGCATAGCGAATTTGAAATATGGTTAAATTAAATCATGAAATAA
>VDFB02128543.1:0-27151 GCA_007258455.2 Sequoia sempervirens | reverse complement strand
TGCACTAGAATCAAAACTAGGGTTTGGTAACCTTATCTTGTATCTTTGTGAAGAAAATACATAAATTTAATATTTGATCTTATCTTAATTGCCAATTGTATCATGTATGTTTAAAGAAGAAATAGGACATATGTATTCAAAATCAAATTATAATTAAAATCAGTCAATTCAAATTTCACGAGGAACTCATAAGACAACTAAGCATCTTTGTGTTTAACCTCTAATGTGCTATTGAGTCTTTTTTGGATTTATTTCACTATTGAGTCTTTCTGTAAAATCACTCAATTCAAATTTCATAGGGAACTCATAAGACAACTAAACATCTTTGTGTTTAACCTCTAATGTGCTATTGAGTCTTTTCTGGATTTATTTCACTATTGAGTATTTCTGCCTTATTTATTTTTCTCATATATTATTTGATTGATTGAAATGGTGATAGCATATGGGCAGTTTACTGTTGTTTTGAATAAGTTGATGAAAATAGGCACCTCGAGAAAAGATAACTCTCGGTGTATTCTATATATTTAGTCGATAGGCTTTTTATTGTGAACTCGCCAGTGTACAAACCATCGACATACCTATCTCACACATCCTGTAAACCACTTGACGACCTGATAAACCATTAAGGATGCCATTTTCTGGGTAATTTACAACCTACTATGTTGGCGTGAAAAAAAAGTCATGAGCAGACTGTGACAGCGTGAAAAGAAAGTCACCTCAAATCTAAACAAGAATATGAGAATTTAATTCTACGTCTAATCTCATTATGCACACAACTACCAAATTTCTTCTCACACTCCACCAGAAGAGGCCGCTCAGGAGAATCAAATTAGATTTTAATGCAGTGTCTAATCTGCATACGTCATCTATTCCCTTCAACTGCCCTCCATCATCGCCTCCAGTTTGGATAAATTGACTGTTCTCTCCACATTTATTTATAAGCTTTGGAGTTGGACGAACAAGGAATTACAAAGTTGGACAAACAAGGAATTACAGAGGCAAACACAATTTGAGACAATACTACATTTCTTTTCATGCTAATTGTATATTGCTTTTGCTTTGTTTTTCATCTTCGTTCATTCTTGTTTCTATTACAGACCTACCACTTATTACCTTTCAGTTGAATCAAACTAATATTCGTTCTTCTAGATGACAAAGAATTTTGTGCGTGGGCGATCCTATCTGAGTGTTCTCCTTGCCAAAGACAAAGCTAGGGAAAAATATACAAGATAAAAAAGCAATAGAAACGACTGCTCTGTACAACCACCGAATCTCATCTTTTCCCCACCACTACGACCTTCACCCCTACGAATTGATCGATTCTCGCGCAGCACGCTTGGCGGACCTTAAACCTAGGCCTAGGAACCAAAAAATCCAAGGTAGTTGTTTTTGTCTTTGAATCGGAGCAACTGAAATTGATGGTGGAGCGCGTGTGGTTGCTAGAGATCTCGCTGGGGGAGGTTAACAAGAAGCTCATCAAAGCCCTCCTGGGTTGTGAAATGGCTTGCTTTAAGTTTAGATAGGGTTGTATTACCTTTTATGTCTATGTCGTTCGCAGCCAGGGCAGCATTAGCTTTGCCAAGTCTGAGGATTTAAAGAACACCTTGCAGATCATCGTGGCGATCAATGATTTTCTTGATCACATCACCATGCTGGCTACCTGATGCATGAGCATCCATGGTCAAAGGGATATCTTCATCAATTTTAATTTTGATTTTCCTATGGTTTGATAATTATTTAGTTGGAGAAATAAATTAAAATATTAGGCCAAAAATTGTAATAAATAATTGGTCTTTTATTTTAATATTGCTAAATTTTCGAGTGGAGATTGTCTAGGTGGCAGTGTTGAACTTGAGCTTTAAAAAAAAGGGCAATCTTGGAATGGATTATTTTGGGAGTTACAATTTTTTTAAAAATCAATTAAATCCTCATAAATTGTAATAATAGAGATCTTGCATGCCCAAGTTGAGTTGGTAGTTACTTTTCTAATTGGGTCCCTATTTTCTAGGAGTTGGAATCTTGCATGTTGTTGCATGTCTAAAGTCGTATCTATGAGACCCAGTTTTAGTAAAATGGGCATAAATTTCTCATATGGTAATGAAATTAATAATTTCAAAATGATTTGGAAAGCTGAAAAGAAGGGGCACCAAACCCAGAAATTGTTTGAGGATCTTCAAAGAAATGATAGATCGTTAATAGGCAGAAAGTGACGGTTTTTCTTGGAGGTTTTGTGGAGGTTGTTTTGAGAAACTAATGGTGGTTTCTTCTCACACAACTTCTATGTATTGATGCTGCTCATTTGGAGATGGGGATTTGGAGAGTTAGTTGTTGCATATCTAGATATTGCTAGAATGATATTGAAAGTTTAAGTTGCAGATTTTTGTATGTGTGAAGCCCATGTTGTATGTGAGCATATGAGCTCCATGATTGTGTAATTCAAATTCAGATTTGAAATCAATATATATGTTGCATATTTCTCTTCCATATTTGTTGTTAATGTTTATTTGCAGCCTTCTTGCATAGTGGTTAATGTGTGTGGTTTTAGATTTGAAAGGGGTGAGTTTCTCCTCCTGCTTCACTACCCCTCACCAGAGGTCCATCTCATACACCACGCCCATGGTTGTTACACATTCATCTCTGTCTCCGATGAACTTCAAAGGCCACATTCTTAGTTTCTATGAGGAAAATTCAAACAATATGGACACAAGCACACCTTCTCTAATGCAACATTAGATTATCTTTATCATATGTTTGGTTTGAAAAGTGTTAGAAATATCACATTTTGTCTATATTGCATAGGCAATATCCAAATTCTGTAAATTACAGTTTTGATAAATTTCTAATGTGAGAAAAGACACCATACTCTTAAGTCTCATATTAGTCTATATTTGTATTTGAAAGATGAATTTTCAAAAGAATTTTTCAATTTTCTCTTTATAATATGAGATAAATTCTTGATAAGATATTATGTATATTATCTAATTTATTAGTGCAAAGTAATATAAATTCTAATTTATATGATTTCTATGATGTCTGTTATTCTGGTAGGAACTGCCATAATTTTTCTTGTGGCAACAATTTTACTAAAACCCAATTGAAATTATAGGAGCCATCTATCTCTAGGTCCCCTTTATTGGGCATTTTCATCTTCTAATAGATAAAACCAGACCAATTCACCAAATTCTAAGTTCGCTGTCAACACTCTATGGACCTATTATGCATCTAAAATTTGGTAGTTACCCTATTTTAGTGATAAATTCTTTAGATTTAGCCAAAGAATCTTTTACAGTAAATGAGAAATCTCTTGCATCTCGCCCTTAGCTTGCACAACGTCAACATTTGAGCTACAATTATTCTATGTTGGGATGGGCTCCTTACAACTCCTACTGGAAAAATGCTAGAAAAATCTGTGTACTCGAGCTCTTGTCTTCCAAAAGAATCCAATCATTCGGACCCAAGAGACTGCAATAAATTAATAAAGCACTAAACTATTTGTCTCAATAGACAAAGTTGCAGAGTATTGTCAACATGAGAAGTGTTCTTTCAAAATTGACTTTTAAAGTTTTGATGGCTATGATTATAAAAGAGAGGTATTTTAGAGAGGAATCAGGGATTTCGGTAGAATTAGTAACATCTGATTGAAGAATCATTTATGGTTAATGGAGCAATTGATATTGGGGATTATATTCCCTGTTTGAAATGGTTTGATTTGCAAGGGTATGAGAAGGCTATGAAGAAGATACATATGAGAAATGAGATTCGTATATGCAAAGAGTTGTGGAGAAGCACAGGGAGAAAAGATTAAAAGATGTGGGAGAAGCACAAGAATTCAACATCAGAAGTTCACCATCCTTTCATACAATACACCATTAAAACATTTCTTATCATTTATATAGAAATTAAAAAATTATATCTAACATTTATCATCACCGTAAGCAACAAGATTAAAGCATTAGCATTCATGTGTAGTTGGTTAATTTTATCACTTTTGATTCTTGACACTTATTGAAAGGAGCTTCAAGACTTGTGGAAATAAGACACCACATTTATGAAGGGGTATGTCACAAATTTCTAACCAACTTGGTGTAGTTTGCATGATTATTTTCTCAAAATCTAGATATAGCTCCCATGACAAAATCCTAAATAACCATTTCTCCATATCCAAAATTTTCCAATTACCACTATTTTATAGTTAAGAATTCTAAATTTAAATATAAATTTGTAATGTTCTTTTAATTTTTTTTTAAATAAAAGTTATAAACCCATAACAAGTTAAATTTCACAAGTATTTTTCATAATTTAACTTAACAAAGGCACAAATTGTTTGTCGACACCATGCTTTAGCCACACAATAGAAATTTTTTAGAGTTGTATAGAAGTCTGCCTTTTTAAAATCTACCAAATTTAGAATTCGTAAAACTTTACCTCAAATTGATAAAAGAGAGTTTTCCCACATAAATATGATGCTTTAAAACTAATTGAATTGATTTGTTCAAGAATTGGAAAAATCTATACTTACAAAGGAAAACACGAGCTTGGGATTCAGCGAGATTTCATCATTAACCTTTTGAGAACAACCATAATAGTTTCATTTGGAATTAAAATTCTTATTTGTTTTTATATAATTCTTTGCAAAAACAATTTGAATGTTTATTGTCAACAATTCCAATATATAAAATTCAATGTTTATATAACCAACTATAGCTATATTAACATCATTGTAAGGAATTTTTCCAAACAATATACTTATTTTATTCATATTTTATACCTACACATTATCAGTTCTCTTTGATTGCATGCCATGGTTTTGTCTAATTGATTCTAGAATTTAAGAATTTATAGCTTTGTAAAATTTGTCGCTATATTATTCCCTTCTTTAATAGAGAAAAAATACTAAAACTAATCAATTACAAAATGTATCTTCTACAAGTGGACAATCAATGATGAAGAAAAGAAAAAAACAAGATTTACCCTCAATTTATTTTTATTTTTGTTAAATTTACATATCTAGTTAAACATTTCCAAATTATGGATTTATCATCTAACAACATTGTGTTTCACTACATACAAATTCTATGACTTAAAAAGAGGACCTTCAAAAAAGACATAGCAAAGCTCTTATGTTACTTTGAGTGATGCAAATTTGATACTAATTGTTCAAAGCAATCTAATCAACATTGTTCTTCACTATATAGAAATTCCATGTATTGAAAAGAGGAGCTTCAAAAAATACAAAGAGATGCTCTTATGTACAACTTTGACTAATGCAAATTGGATATAAATTGTTCAAAAGGATCTCACTATTTCAAAAGAGAAAACAAATCCAACAAAATTATGTAGGTCTACTTATATTATACCATGCATAATATACAAATATAATTTTATATAACCATTTATATATTGTTACAATTCATTTATGTTTAACCTTTAATTTCCAATCGGCATCTCTCTTGAACCTCCTATAGGTACAAGTGCTAGTTTAATATTTAATATATGTATGCTAGTTTATAAATTATTACAAGATAAAAAATAATAAAATCACATTAACAAAAATTAAAATGTTTAAAATTCATTCTAAAAATCAACAATTATATAATATATTTTTAGTATGTTATCAATGTATATTTCTCTTACGTATAATTTAAAATGGTAAGAAATTATAACTAAAATATTTATAATAAGTTTGGTTTAAGGATGGTCATATCTTCACGTAGATTTTATCTTCTTTTTATTTGTTATATTGTTGTGTTACTTCAATTACAAATATAATAGATTTGACTAGACATTATTGAACACCTTTTTTAAAATAAAATAATAAATAATTTAAAAAACAATGTCCCTAAATAAAAGGTAAAACCAAGGCCAAAACCCCATGTTTTATATGCTTTATCTTCATATGCATATTATTGGTAATTAAAACTATCATTCTCCTTGGGAAAATAAATATTATTAATGTCAATATCTATAAGATTTGATTGGTGGGTTGTGGAGTATAATTTATTTTTTATTTTAATTAATTATTAACATTGGATAGACATTGCTTTTAATAAGGTTTCTAAATTTTATTGTAAAAACGGTTCTCAATGTATAAATCACATAAAGAGTTTAACATTTGATTCCCTTTTGTAAGGATCAAGAAGAGTTTCTTCAAAACTATGAGGTTTATAATAAAGAATGATTTTTTATATTTTTTTATATTAGTAAAATGGAGATGAGAATTGGGATTCGAGTTTCTCTAGTTCTGATAATAATTTTAACTACACACAACTTTTGCATTGTTTTTTATTTTTATTTGAACTTTTCTTTACATTTTTTTCATTTAGCCTTCTCTATTCTTTCTTCTTAAAATTTTATCATTCTTTCTCTTTTTCACATTGTTTCTTTTTATTTTTGACATGTGTTGTTTCTCTTTCTATTGTGTTTAAATGTTTTTTAATTAATTATTATTTTCTTAAAATCTTTTTTTTCTTGTGAAGGAGGAAAATTGACACCCCCTCGTCAAGGGAAAATATTCCTTGACTACCTCAAGGACCAAAGCTCAGGTGACAAAAATGGGAAGATAAGGGAGATTGTTTATGTTTTATATTTTATGATGAATTAAGAGATAAAAGTTTTAAGAACTGAAAGAGCAGGCTTCAGGGGTTCCACAAACAAACTGGAAAGCTCTTGACTAAGGAAGACAATGTGGTGCAAAGATGTCCCCGCGAAGCGTTGAAGTCTCATACGAACCAAAAACAAAATTTTCTAACAGAGATGACAAAGAGACAACTAGCTATTTGATGATTAAAATCTTAAATGCAGGCTAAACTAATAGAATAATAGAAATAGCAGAAAAGGAAATAACATGCATACATTACATGAAATGAAATGAAATTGCAAGGTGGAAAAGAAAAGAAAAACTCACAAGAGGTACATGCAATGAAGCCTCTAGCAATGCAACAACTTTAAAACCTGCACATACAAAAACAAGAAATTTGTTGGGGCTGTTTTAGGGGCTTGCCTTAGTCAAACCCCCACGTTGGTGTTCCCACCTCCATGGAGACAGAGATAAATAGAAAAGATAATAGACAAGAAAATAGATAGATGAGATGATAGACAAGTTATAATAACAATATCTATCAAAATAAACAACAATGCAATGAGAAAAGATGTAGTTACCCTCCTTTTAGCAAGCTAGTGAAGCTGAAAGGAGAGTATGCAACATCAAAACGTGCCAAGAGAACCAAAGTGCTAGTGTAGAGAGCCAAGACGTGAGAGAGCTTGCAAGAATGAGAGAAAATGGTGTAGAAAGTGAGCTAGAGTGAAAAATATTGAATAGAATGAGAGCTCGATTGAAGGAATGAAAGAATGAGAGGTTACAATGGAGAAAAGGCATGCAAATGGGCATTTTTGGTGCATTTGCAAGCCACAAGTTTTGGGCGTTTGAGAGATCGATTGCAAAATTGAGATACACTTTCTGATCATGCCTGATTTACTTGATGATTGTCTGAAGGCCGATTAAAATTATCATTGACACACCACTTCCAACATGAAACTAGCTTTTACATTGCAATATATTGCATAAGAATTGATGGCTGATAATGTTTTATAAAAAAATGAAATCAAATGCTTATAACTTGTAGTTGTTTTCTCATGTGCTATCAACTTTGAGAAGACAATTAAGAAAAAACTGCCCAAACACAAGAATCTATGGTGAATGGAAGAAATGAGCAAGTTTTCTTGGAATTTCTAAATTTAAATGCACACCACTGGGTTCAGTTGAACAACCAAGAATTTAGGTAGAGGAAAAAGATAATATGGTGTTCATTCTATCAGTTCTTATTAAAAAACCCCAAATTCTTGCAACTCATTAAGGAAGTTACAGGCATGGGAAGTTGGAGAAACAATGGATAAAGTTGTTGTCTAGAGTTGTTCAATACTTAAAGAAAATTAGGAAGCCATGTTTCTTGAATTTACACATTCTAAGTGTGTACTCAAGCCCAACCTATTCGTGAGCCAATGAAGATAGTATGTGTGTAACCACCTTGACTAAGACAACTGAGCAAGTTTCTTCTTCTCAGCTATGTTTTTTGCACATACACATTCAATTTGTTCATCAACATTTAACTTGAAATGAATTAATCTTTGTTTTCTCAAAAAATTCCCTGGACAACCTGTAAGAGGCACTTCAGTTTTTGTGATTGTGGTCAAACTGTTATGATCATTTCCCAATTTCAAATGGGAAAATTGCATATCTTTTCCCCACAATCTTAGGGGGAAGCAGATATCTTAAAATGTTGATTGTACAGACATTTAACTATCTTAGCATCTGCTGCTTTCCAATGGAAATGATTATAAACTAAAAGAGGGGTAAAATTTTATTCAAACCAAAAAAGAGCAGTACAAAGCAAGGGCATTACACACCCTTGTCAATCTCCACTAAATGGTCCAACTTTTGTGACAAATATGGGGGTAATTGACCCCTTTCCACAATATTCCAATTTTGTAAATGATCAGAAGCCCATTTAGCCAAACAATCCGCAACCCCATTCCATTCTCTAGGAATGTGACAAAAAGTAACAAGTTCCAAGGAAGCACACATATTAAGAATCTATTTTATAATTATAGCCAAATGCCAACTGACATCCTCTAATTGTTGCCTATTCAACAAAGTCACCACCACCTGAGAATCAAATTCACAAATGATTTGTCTCCACCCAAGAGCGCAACTGTGCTCCATAACACATAAAATGGCAAGAGCCTCCATCACATTGTTAGTATACCAACCCTTATAAACAAAAAAGATAATCTCAACAGTCCCATAACTATTCTGCCCAGCACCCCTAATACCAGCATGACCAGGATTTTTGTGTGAAGAACCATCTATGTTGATTTTCAACACACCCTGAGGAGGAGGACACCACCGCCCCTCCCTATTTATCTTCCAAAGAGGATGTCGACATCTATTTCGCATGATCTAGCCAACACCCTTTTGAAGAGGAAGGTTGAGACGAGTGCAACAAGAAACATCTCCTGGATCCACACCCTTAGCCAAGTCACATTTAGCTGAAATAGTTTCTCCCAAAGAATGAAGAATTTTCCACCACAAATGTTGGACAACCAACTTCACATCTTGAAAAATCATGTAATTCCTCTCTAGCAAAATATGCCAGATAATAAAGGTCGGCCCAAGAGCCCAAGTAACTTGAAGAAAAGAGGTCTTAACAGGGGCCTTCCCCCACTGAGCAAAGAACTCCTCCAAAGAAGAGACATGCCAGCAAGCCTGGTTCCACACACCCCACCATAGGTGTCAAAGCTTCCTAGAGAATGAACATTGGAAGAAGACATGAGAGACACTCTCCTCACTATTACAACACAAAACACACATCGAGGGACCTTGGAACCCTCGCTTGCATAAGTTATCCCAAGTAAGACACCGGTTCTGGACCACTAGCCACATAAAAAAATTGCACTTGGGCCAAGAAAATTTGTTCCACACGTGCCTCCACCAAGGAACCTCAGTGTCCCCAAACATCTGCCTAACCAACTCTCCATAACCCGCTGAAACAGAGTACTTACCAGATAAATCATTGTTACTCAAAGCCAAGACATACTGCCCCTCCATGGAATTGCATTCACGCGATGCAAGAATCTGAGTCAGCTCTTTCCTATCCTCCTCTGACCCTCCTGGCAGCCAATCCGAGGAGTGCTTCTATCTAAGACTAGTAGCCAGTCCAATATTCCAAACAGTCTTATCATTTCAACTCTCTTTAGCATCTGCTGCTATCCAAGGGAAACAATTATCATTTTAACTATCTTAGCATCTGGTGCAATCGAAAGGAAATTATTATCATCTCCTTTTTATTATCTATGACAAGTCAGAGATTACATGGGTTTGATGCCATAACTTGGTTACTATTTGTTACACCAGAATTATAGAAATTGCTACATGCCTAAAGTTACTTAAGCAGATATAGAGAATATTATAATGTACAATCTCATGTTTTGTACAGATTATGCACTGCCTATATGCTTCTGATACTTTATCTACCAATAACCTTCACGAGCATTAAATACTCATCCATTCAAATGCTAATGTTAGATGTCATGCTAATATATTGTCATGTCAGCATTGGATAACATTAAGGTGTAATATAGGAGCATTTAGTGTGTTTACTCAAACATAGGTGTGGTAGTTGTAATTGATACAAGGGAAGATGAATTAATTCTTGTCCCATTACTTTTTACCTTAGGTTAGGATCTAATTTCATGACTTACATGTTCCTGCATTTGTAGGTTTCTGGAGGAATGTTTTTGAGTGAAGCCTTGTTAATGCATGACAATTGGTTGGAGGAAAGAGGAGTTAAGAATACCAACTTTTCCATTGTGATCTAGTCTGATTGGGATTGTGAGGTAATGTTGGAGTCTGAATGCATCTTGAAGGGCATACAAAATCCTAGCTATTTGAATAGGTAGCTAGCTCTTTACTTAATTCTGTAAATGCATTTGGGTTCTTGTTCATGGAATTTCATGGCCATCAAAGAAACAATGCAATATCGATTCTTTATATATGACATTTTTTAATCAAAATATGGTTTTATCATGTCCACACCCTAGAGAAACATCTTTTCAATAAAATAAATAGTTCAATGTATTATCATTTAGCTATATGTTGATGAAGGAACTAAATAGATTGATATGATTTTGTAATAGTATCATCCATGCCCTTGTTATTGTTGTATGGTAAACAAATATTTTTTCTAGTCATGATTGTAAGACAGATTGATTTTTAAATGATCTTTCATGATAATAGTTGTTTTCCTTTTTATGATGAAGCCTTACATAACCTATTTAAACACTAACCATCCTAGTTAATAAAAATTGAAGTTACCTTAAATTTTTTCCTTGTGGATAGATGGATCAATTTGAACCGTCCCTTTTGAATGCATTTGATCAACTTTGATGCAATCTTAAGGGTGTTGTGCAATTAGCTGGGCTTTTGTGGGAAGGTCGAGCTCAATGTGGCTTGGATGATGCCAGGAACACTGCTATACTTCTTGTAGATCTTATGAGATGTGGACTCAAATTGTCAATTACTTCTAGGTGTCCATCAAATGTATCAAACATATGCTATCAATGCAAAACAACCGAAAAACTATGTAGGTGGAAGCTTTGTATCAGAAGCAATTGTACATGGATTGGGTAATGGGCTACTGTTCAGAACATCAGATGAAGGAATGGAAACAAGGACACTTTGTTTATGTGGGGTGAGGAGCAATAAATGCATGATTAAGAAACCAGGGCCAACACATGGAAAATACTTTTTTGGTTGTGGTAATTGGTCCATTAAAAGAGGTGCAGCTTGTACATATTTTGAATGGGTTGTTCCAAATGTGCCTTTGAATGCTTAGATTGTGAAGGAGGTTTTATGGCTAATTAATGAGGCAGATAGAAGGGATAACACCAATTTGTGCCCATCAATCTATATCTGCCATTCAGTTGTTTTCAAATATTGGGTGGCTCTTTTGCAGAGGAAACAAATTTATTAGCTGTAATTTTCAGCATGTTCATACAAAGTTTTTTATTTCTTTGTATATCAAATTACTAAAACTTGGGCAAGGTCTTATGCCAGTAAGGTGAATTTAAACTTGACTCTGTCATGAATGTTCATATTATTATTACCCTCCATTGATAAAAAAATTAACATTAACAGAGCATCGCATTGAATTTTTGGCTTTGTTGTTTGTAGGGGATTTTGAAGTTTATGAAGGAAAACAATCATTTGGTCATAGGTTCAATTCTGACAACATTGATAATGCTCTTGGTCAAATGATATGATGAAGCAAAACGCTCCTTATAATATTTATTTGTATTGTTTCCGCATAGAATCAGTTGGAAGACTGTATTTGTTTATTGGGAATCATCATTTTAATAATATGATTTAGTTCTATGCAAAATAAAATTGTATTCTTCTATAGACATTATGCCTACATGTATTGTTTTGGACATTCCAATTTAAACCAAGTCAAATCAGATTTTCACATCAAAGTTCATATTTGAAAAGCAGATTGCACAAGTGGAGAGAGGTAGATGAATTGAACCAAGAATGCAATAAAAGGAAGTTAAGTATTGTTAACAAATCTGTTTTGGTCTGGATTTTTCAATTGCTTCAGATATTTCTCTGAATCTTTTTGAACATTCTGGATATCCTATTTTTTTTGCCTTTGGACCAAATTGAATTTTTCAAATTTGGCAACTATGGTATCTGTTATTTATTCTCCGTGTATGTGCACCATGATTTGACTAGAAAAGAAAACATGTTAGTTTTGGGACCAAATAGAAAGAAAATATCTGAAGCCTTAACTCATGTTTTATTTTACAATATTAACTGCAAATATTAATAAAATCTATTGTGTTAATGAATGTTTCTTCTTCTTAGATATTGTCAATATGGCACGACTCCAATGAAATACAAGAACTATCTATAGAGTCCAATGATATACATAATAATGTGTCATTTGAGATGGCAGAGGTTGTTGTTTGCTAAGGAGGCTATCTCTAGTCCTTTGTAGCCTAGCCCTAGTACTATGCAACAGTCTACTCCTAGAAATATAGATGACTGATTTTAAAGAACAGATTTTTAAATATGACAAAAACACAATACCTCAACAATCAATGCTACACAAAAATTATGAACAAAACCGCTCTTGCACACCTTGACACTAACAGATTTTTAACTGTGACAAGAACACAATACCTCAACAATCAATACATACATACACAAAAATCATGAACAAAACCGTTCTCGCACATTTTAACGAGAACTTCGCTGCTCTATATACTAGTAGCTTTCATCATTTATTTTGGGCAGTGAATTATCACTGGTTGCCGGCGAAGCCAATGAGAGAGTGGTCAAAGTCAATAGTGACTCGAATGCCCTGCTGCTGAAAATTCCCAATGATAGACAGATCACTGGAAGTGGGTGCAAAAGCAAGGCAAAATGTCCCTGCGGAATCCATACGAATCAGATAATTCTTTTCCGGGAGAGTTAAAGTAACCCCGTTCAAAAAATGAAATGTAATAACAGGAACTTTGACCCTTTGACGCCCCGACAGAACATAGCAAGTGTCGAATATGGACCTCCCTATCGCCCGGGGAAGATTGGTGGTACCCGCCAAGAAGGCGTCTCGCAAGGCTTTGTAAGCTTCCGCCTGTAGCCGCGTGATGATCGTGCCCGAGTCTACTATTATCCCGCCCCTCCCCTTTTTGTCGAATCGAGATACTTTCTTTGGAAGAGACACCACCAATCGGCCGACTGTAATTCTCGTGAGGGAAACATAGTAAAAGGTGCTCGCTCGCGGGTTGCTGAGAAGCGGGGTGAAGGCGGATCCGGTACGGTTGAGAGGCCCAGGGCCGAAGCGCACAGTGCCCCTATTGTCTAATTAAACATTCAACAGTCAAAGAGTTAATTAGCCGATAGGCTATATTATGGATGAGGTTTTGGTCTGAAACAAGTCTCACGCTCTAAGACTACCATGGTTTCAGGCCAAAGTTTAGTGGTTTGGTGGGAAGTGAAATGGCTTTACACGCATACTTCTGTTTCGAATATTGTCAAATAAATGAAGACATTCTAAAAGTCAAAGATGCAGATGGGCAAGGCCTTTTGTATAAAGTGGTTGAAGGAAGCGACCAGGGGGGGAAAGAGTACAAACCATAATTGAGCATAGCGATCTGACATTGCTACGTGTGGCAGCTTCAGCGGGCAGAAAGTTTATAGCGGATTTATTGTGAGATTCAAGTGTGGCTGCAAGGAGCTTGGAAGTCTCTAGTAGAGTCGTTGGAAATTCATTGAACTGCAAAATAACCCACCTCCAGCTGGTAATCCATATCCTACCGCTGTCTGCATTTATTGTCAGATTTGTAAATATCAACTTCGAGCTGGTAATCCACATCCTATCTATTGATCAACCTCCAGCTGGTAATACTCTTCATTTAATGATGTCGGCAAATATCTGGCGGCTGATTATCCCTACAAAAAGAATGAACATGCTTTGACTTAGACTTATCATTGGAAGCAGAAGCAGATATTTCTCACCAACACTAGGGCAGACGAGATCTCAGGCAACGAAATTTATCAATCCATGGTACGCCATATGATACGCCCTTTGCCATGATCTGCCCATTTTTGTTCTTTAGCATGCATATGCTTGAGTCGAACTCTATTTTTTGGTGTCAAAGTGGTTTTCTGACATTTACAAAATTTGTATTATGAAGTTTGTAGAATAAGATTGTGTCAGAAAGCTGGTGCTTGAGATTTACTGCATTTATCATCATAACTGCAGGCCTATAATTTTTTAATATGATTCAGTAATAATTTTTGCAAGTTTTATATTCTTGAGGTCTTGAGCTCATGACCAAGAGCGAATAGAGCCTTGCCAATCCATCTACACCACTGTGTAATCTCTCTTCCCTATTAACAGTACAGAGAGTTCCAATAAGGAGTTGAATGGATTTCTTAGATATATGGTGGAATTTCCTTTTAAATTAGTTGCAAATTCTATGTTTTGTTCAAGCCCCTGTATGGATAGTGACGAAGTGCATATTGTATTGTGAATAAATTAAGAAGTACACACTGCATATGGACACTCAGTTTTGTAAATAGTTGATTCTAGTAGGTTCAAAAAACAAGATCTATTTTAGGCATGTATATGGACATTAGCATCACAACTTGCAAATTCTGTTAAGAAAATTCAGTCTGCAAGCTATGGGAAACTAGTGCTTTAAGTTTAGTCTAGCATAGAATGATCATAAAATAAACATATGGTAGTTCTGCTGATAATATATAACTCAGGTATAACTGAAACAGCTTCAAAGTTAGTTGTTGTCCTGTGTACTATAATAATAATACTTTGATGAGTTTTGAATTGTTTAATAATCAGTGAAACTTTATTGATGCGTTCCTGAAAGAACAAAGAAACCATAGACCAAATACAAAACAAGCAGATGCCATTCATCAATCAACATAAGAATTACATAGGAGAGGAGTGAATTGTGCTTTTTTGTGGATCAGCATCTGAAGACACAAGGTTTGATTAAGGCAATTCTCAATAGTTACTCTATTGTATATAGGTGGATTAAAGAAGACATCTTTTTATAATTTTTTTTTGGAAGTGAGATGACTAATGTTCTCAAAGAAATCTCACTTTCTATGATAATCCACCTTATAGAGCAACTGAAGCTTTCACTTTATACCAGGGTACGTGGGTATGTGTCCCTAGATGTTTTTTGGCCGTGCTCCTATCTATCACATCTTAGATATGCAGGGAACCGTAGCCTATACCTTATGATTCAATCTGCCAAAAAATCTTTTGCTAGAGTCATGGAATATTTTTTGTGATTTTTGTGATCCGTTAAAAAGGGTGTGGCTAGATGTAGGTAACTGTAATACTCTTTTTCAGAAGTAGATGACACGACTCTATTCATTTCACTTATAAGATTTCAATGCAAATTAATATAGATTCTCCTGCATAGAAAGCTGTGAATTTTCTTTTAAAGTCGAATGTTTTGAAATGGATCAATTTGGGGATAACATGTAGTGCACATTCGATCTCTTTATTAAAGAATGGAGTACTGAAATGTTGATTGCCTTTGTTAATGCTATGACCATACACCACCACTTGGTTTAAACTGTTATTCATGTCATTGACCTCTGTATTGTATAGCAAATTTTTTAGTTCATTGTTTCAATTGTCTGTGGTTAAAGTGGCTTAGTATAGATCTGAAGCAACCTCTACAGCAGTGCTAGGCTTCATCAGTAATGGGTACTGTAGGGATTTTAATGTCAATGATATTGCATCACCGAAAAATAGTAATACCATTGCTGTCAGTTGTCAAAACAATAATAACTTTATTTAAAACAAAATTTAGAAGTGATTTAGATAGAAGGAGAAGCATTATTACAAACTTCATGAAATGTCCAATAAAGGTTGAAATAATATCTAGATTGATATTTTAAGTGATTAGGATTGTTCTATATGGGAATTAAACAAAAAAAGTCATTATGTTTATATCTGTAGATACTTAGTGTATACAAAGTAGACTACAAAGAAAAAATGAAGAAAATATAATGCAAGCAGAATTAACAGCAACGACAATATCTATTCAGGAGTATAAAAGGGAATTCAACCACCAAAACAAAAGTTTTTAAAAACTAAATCGAGAAAATCTATCATAAAGCGAGGAGATGAAGATTTATTATCTTAAAACAAAACTACAAAGATTATATTTGCAAGTCCATAATAATTAACTTTGGATAATAGCAGGTGTTATTGGGTTGTTGAAGTGAAGTCCTCCCTCACTCCTAATGTGTCAAGACAATGACTCTGGTTTGTACTAATATTTGAGCATGCTCTTGTTTGCTACAATCTAATAAGAGGTTAAATCTGTTCCAGAATGTTGCAACTCACCTTCAAAGTTTGTAGAACTCTTTAAGATTGTTTGCTACTGATTGGAGTATAGTTTCGAACTTACTAATTGCTGGAGTATAGTTTTGAATTTTCTAATTAAAGTTTTTTGTTTTCAGGTGTTCGGTACTTCCCTTTTTCAATAAAATTTTATACAATGGAGTTCAGAATTTCATCATTTACAGTTATAATTGAATGCACAAACTTTTCCCCAACTACAGTTATGTTCTTTCTGTTATTTAAAATCTTTCTTGCATTTCTAAACCATAACATACAATTCCTAATTTCCTTCATAGCTCTATAAGATACATAGTCAAATTGATTGCTCAGTACCAATTGACCTTCCAAAAAAAAGCATATAAACACTTCAACACCCAAAAACGGTAGACCCTAATTAATTTTTAATTTGTTAAATAAAAAAATTATATATATATATATATATATATATGCTTTGTAATTATATAATATATATCTTAAATTTATTATTATATATTATTAAATAAAATTAATTATAATAAGTATATTTTTTACATATACTATTATTTTAATTAATTTATAGGAAATTTAACATTTTAATTGATTTCTTAGAGAAAAATGTATTATATAATCTATTAAAATTTAAATTCATTTTTGGAATAATTTTTTTATTTAAATTAGATATATTTATTTATTATTACATATGATATTTGAATTCAAATAACATTATATTTAAAAAAAAAAAAACTTTATCAACTTTAATATAATTTGTTTCTAAGTTTTACTTTTTATTAAAATGTGATATATCCATCTCTCCATTCACCTTATATATTGCACAAATGTATGCAAAAATATACCAATTTGTTTCCTAATTGACCTTCTACACCTGCCTTAATAAATAAATAAAGAAAAGTCAACATTAATAAATACATTTAAAATAACATATATAATAATAAATAAATATATTTAATTTAAATAACAAATTTACCTTCAAAATTATAATTAAAATTGTCTCACCATCTCTCTCTCTTTCATTTTCCTCTTCTCTCTTGCTTTCTCTAACAAGGATAATTAAACTATTAGTTTTCTTGCAATAGTGTACATTTTAATTTCTTCTTCTTTGAAGAACTTTCATCATCAATGGTGGCTAGGTTCTCTTTCTTTGGGTGGATTTTCTTACAAACATACAAGGAAATAAGAGTTTTTGACTTCACGCCTATGTCTTGTCTTTTCAACTCCTCCTGCACTAATATAGTTAATTTTCTATAGAACAAAAAATATATATTTCTAACTAAAACTATAAATCTATTAACTAGTTATGTGGAGTGTGAATTCATTTATAAAAATATAGTTAATTTTTTTTGTGATATTTATTAGTATTGGCCAATTAAAGTTTAATTTTGCAGCCAAACAAAATTGCAAATTTCCTTAATTGGATTTCATCAACAATGTTTATTATACGGAAGTTGTTAAAATTGTAACTGTTTATTATAGAAGTGCAATTTAAATTGTAAAATATTGTGTTTTAGATTTAATGAAATAAAATAGGTGCTAGTATATTTATTATTGAACAATTACAATTAAGTTACTTTTTTAATTATTTAATGTGGTATTCTTTAGTATGGAAAAGTTATAGTTAATGATTTATTTACAATATAATATCCATTAGTATCAAATAGTTATCAATTGGATATTTAGTTGTTTGTATAGTTATTGCTTGATATTAAATATAATTGTCTTTTTAAAAATAATATTAGCAATAATTATTATTCATAAGTAGAATTGTAAAAAATGATAAATTACCACTTAAAAAACACATATATTATTGGAGCATAGGGTTAAACACTGACACAAAACATATATTATTGCAGCATAGGTTGTAAGATACAACTCAACATCGTCAATTAAATAGCAATGGATATTATTGACATCTCCAGTAGTTCCAGTGGGCCAATGTTGTCAGCCAATTCGACACCGTCAATCAATGCAAATCAAAACTCTACAAGTCAGATACAAGATTTTGCAAATGACATTACAGTTAGTTGCCTGGACTTGCTACAACAAGCGAAGGCCATTGTTCAAAACATGCAAAGTGTCCAAGATTTGGACATTCAGTCAATGGAAGTAACAGTACATGAGTTCCATTCAACTTGTGAGAAGTTGAGTTCATTTTGTACTTTCCTTTGTGAAATGAAAGCGGATGAGTTCTACGGACAAGGTGGCTCTATCTACATTAAAGAAGCATTCCAAAATTACTTGAACCATCCCTAAGATACATTATCACTATAAATGTGGATATAGTAGTTGATATAACGATATAACTTCAGCTTTTACCAACTTATGGATAGTTGGATATTTTGTAACTCCCTTAAACAAATGTAAGCTCCAATATACTATGAACAAGGCACTTCTCCTCGCAATAAAAAGATCCAATATGTCACCTACTACAATACCATGTAACACATTTTTTGCTTCGAAAATATGTATACATTGTTCTCTCGCTATCATTTTGCATCTTGGTTCTTGACTTTTGCTTTTGTTTTGTATATCTTTACTTGACCCATATGTCGAAATTCCAAAAAACAAATGCCATGTTCAATTGCATATAATTAAGAATAGTAGTTTGCATATAATGTGTTGCAAACCTTTCCTCATTTGACTTCAACTACGCATAGTCTAACCATTGTGTTCACTCCAACAAATATATATCGCCAACAAATGCTATATCTCTCCTTCAATAATTGTCTCATTTTTTCACCTACATTCCTTAAAATTTGATCACTTAGTAGAACGATAATATTGTACTCACTTCCATTCTTTTAACATATTTCACATTTCTAATATACTATATTAACATACATGATAGATGTATCCTCAACCAGAACACAATCCACATAAAATTAGTGCTCTCCAATAATAGCTTTAAACATTTATGAACCAAGTAACTCTCTTTAATCTTATTGTATTCACATTCGTTGTTTATCCCTTGCTATTAATGCACTACTTTTATACTCATTTTTTAGAAAGCATGTTTCCTCTTATTCCTTTAGCATAGAATGCAAATCTAAACATTTAGAGTGCATCCAATTTAGTTAAATTACTTAATAGCGTGAACTAAATTTTTTACTCACTAGACTCTCCTTTTTTTTTTTCCTTACAAGTGCAGCAAGCTAACTTCTAAAGGCCACTATTTTGACATACATACCTATTGAAAATCACATTTACAGGTATTATTCTAAATTTACTTTAACTCTATGTAACTTCTATACACACTTTTATTTAAACTACTACTTGTATGGTCACATTCAAGAACATTGTTGCTTTCTGAAATATTATCGAATTAGTTAAGTATATTTTGTTGGGTATACAACATATTAATTTCACACTTCACAAAGTATGCTTTTTATACATCATTGAAAGTAAGTAATAGCTTCCAACTACAATTTACTTTTGCAAGGACTAGTTCGCTCTCTTGCCACAATGTTTTCTTTGACTGTGAACGCAATTAAGATGATCCATGATGGAAACGTAGACCTACAACCCCATCTACAAGCAATAGATATTTCAATGTTTGGACATGGGCCTGAACCAACCAATCGCTATATACTACAACTCTCTGATGGGGTGCATAATTAGAAGGCTACACTTCCAAAACAATACAATCACCACATAGATTTTGAAGAACTATAAAAGGGCTCTATAGTTAAACTCATTAAATATAGCTGCCCTGTTCTTTGCAATTCAAGGTGAGCCATCATATTTTAGTAATTTGCTACAATATGCAAAATCAAAACTTTTAGATTATCTTTCATGAACTCCATTATTTTACATATCATCCTATTGATAATACTTCTTTATTTTACACTCATAGGTGGATCGTCATATCGGAATTAGAAATCATATGTGGGCCACAAGATATCATTGGCAAGCCCACCAACCTCTTTGAACAGCAAACCCAACAAGTACAAGCCACGCCTATAAGCCTTGATAACAATGTTATAGTACCGCAACCACCTCTCCTGACAAAATATTCCCTGACTAAGGATGCAATCAAGCTGATGAATAATGGTAACCTAAACTTGCAACCCCATCTACAAGCATTAGAAATTGCACTGTTTGGCCATGCACTCAAATTGGTTGATCGATATAGAGTGGATCTCTCCGATGGGGTACATAAGCAGAAGGCAACACTTCCAACAAAGTACAACCAATGCATAGCTTCTAAAGAACTCCATAAAGGATCTATACTCAAATTGATAGGATACAGCTACCCTGTTCTTTGCAATTCAAGGTGAGCCACGCTATTTGCATGCTTATTTACAAAATTCACAACTTCCAATTTGTAGCCTAGCATTTTTATCAGCTCTACCACATTTAATTGTACTCAAAATACTGACTCATTTAATCTTTATAGGTGGATAGTCATCTCCAAATTAGAAATCACATGTTTGCAACATGACATCATTGGTCAACCTGCCTACCTGTTTGAAGAGCAAGTCCAGAAAGTAACTTCTACAAACTCAACTACTCCATCTACAAGCATGAGTAACATTCCTATGGTGACAAAGCCACCTACTCAAAGGGCACTGTTTGGGTTAGCCTCTTCCCTACAAAAGAAAGACTCCCCATCCAATATTACACCCATTAGAAATTTGAATCCATTTTAGACAAGGTGGCTTATAAAGGGTCGTGTTACCATGAAAAAATAGATGCACCACTTCAACACACAGAAGGGACAAGGGCAGGTCTTCTCTTTTGATATTGTTGATTGTGAGAGCACTGAAATACGAATAACATGCTTTAATGAAGTTGCAAACCTTCATTACATGAATGTACATTTTGGAGAAGTATATACAATATCTGGTGGGACTATTAAGTTAGCTAATAGGTTGTACAACAAACTGAATAGCCAGCTTGAAATTCTTTTAGTCGAAGAATCCAAAATTTCTCACTCAGAAAATGACCTTGCAATTCCCAAACATAAGTTCTCCTTCACACCCTTTAAGGACATTTTAGAATTGAACAATAATATCCTTGTTGATGTTATTGGAATAGTCATATGTGTGGACCCAAGCTCAACCATAAGGAGGAGGGATGGGACTGAAGTTCTTCGAAGGAGCATCAAATTGATAGATACCTCTTCATCTACCATTAATATTACTTTATGGGGTCCAACAACTGAAAAGGAAGGCAAGGAACTGCAGGAGAGCTATCACTTAAAACATGTGTCTGTACTTGCAATAAAAAATGGCCGTGTCACTGAGTATAATGGCAAGGTCATAAGCACGTTGGCAAGCACCCACCTATTTGTAAACCCAAGAATAGAGGAGGCTGAACAACTCAAATCATGGTTTGAACAGAATGGGGCTAATGTCACTCCATTGAATACACAACCATTGGATGCACCTCTCATGCTTATGAGGAAATCAATTGTTGATATTGAAGAGCAAACTACCAGTGTGAAAAAAACTTTCCAATGCACTCTAAAAGCATCAGTGCAATACATAAAAACAAATTCATTATGCTATCCATCTTGCCCCCTTGACTTAGATGGAAGACAATGTAAAAAGAAAGTTGTCCAGAATGATGATCAGACATGGTATTGTTCCAAGTGCAAAGCTACTACTCCTAAATGTACCTATAGATACATACTCCAGCTAAAGCTTGCAGATCATACAGGAATATTATGGGCTATTGCTTTTGAAGAACCAGCTACCAAACTCCTTGGAATCTCTGCAGATAATTTATACATGCTACAATTCAATTCTGGAACAGAAATTGAAGCTGAAACCATAGTGAAAGGAGTGTTATTCAAGCAATTTATCTTCACAATCACAAATTCCTATGATTCAAGTGTTGCTCAAGGACGGGTGAAATCAACAATCACAAAGGTCGACAAGCTAGATTTTGTTGCAGAGAATTTGCTCATGTTGAGTGAAATCGCTACTATGTCTCATATTGCTAGTGTTTAGATGTACCTCAAGCACTCATATAATGTATATGAAATTTTGTAACACCTTATATAGTATACTTTCTAGAATTTTCATTCCATACATGGAATTTCAAAATCACATGTATATTGAATATATTGATGTTATAAAAAATATGAAAATACTGTGATATGTTTCTTCTACCAAATTACTCATGTATATAGCATACCAATTGTATCTCAACAACTTTTCACAGAATATAGTGATCGAAGAACTCATCAAAATTAATGTTTACCTTCTTCAATTTTGTATGTATTTGTAATTGTTCATTTGATAATTATAGTTCATATTTCCTTTACAGATGGCAACCTCTACCCCTAAAAGCATACAATCCCGTAAAAGAACTCATAACTACTACATGCAACATAAAGAAGAAATCAACATTCGCCGTCATTTTGAACGCATAGGAAAACAAGCAATAGAAGCCAATACACCACCTTCTTTTCAATCAAACCAACACAACATTGACCCATACAAATGTGTATCCCAAAATGAACACACTTTCAACATAGGTTTGTCAGCATGCACACATGAAACAATCCACACACAGCAAAATCAATCCACAAGCTTACCGCATTCTGAACAAAACTTTATAGACGCTTCAAAAAGATTTCATTCAAAACTAGATAAACTATCCAACTTACCAACTTGCACAATTTGCCATGAATGCTACCCAAGAATCCGTACCAACACAACACAAACCGGTCCAGTTTGTTTTAGATGCTTCCGTGAGACAGGTAGACATTGTTTCTCAGCAACTAATTTAATGGACCCAGGAGTACATCCGTATGAGCTACGAACACTAACACAAGTCGAAGAAATGTTAATAGCACGAGTCAATCCAATAATACAAGTAACACATGATCGTGGAGGCCAATACAAATATAGTGGCCACACAATTTGTTTCCCACAAGACATCAACACCATAGCAAAATACTTGCCACATAAAATAGAAAACTTGGATGTGTTGGTGGTTCGAAGAACCAATACAAGAGGTGACCATTATGACTGCTATGTAAGTAGGCATCGTGTGTGGGCTGCACTGAAATATAAAATCACAAATGACCCATATTACAAAGATGTCGAGGTGGATTTTGCATCCCTTCAGGAGCTCCCTGATACAAATACAGACATTTCCACTATGCTTCATAACATTAATGCTGACGATCACAATATTGTTGCTCCAATTAGTGCTTCCAAATTTAACGCAGACTCACCCGACACTGAATTCACTTGCTCCTCATCCTTCATGGCTAGGCTACCAAATAAACGTCGTGAACTAGAAATCATAAAAGAAACATTGCAAGTTAGAGATCACAATCACACCATTATAGATTGGCCAACACTTGAGTCATCACCAGTTAATGAATACAATACTGAAGGACTTCTAGACATGGCTTTTCCTTCTTTGTTTCCCAATGGCAATGCATTACATTTACAACCTCGCTATAGACAAATTGAAATGCATGAATATGTGTTGCACCTAATGAGGTTCCATGATAATAGATTTGGAAGGCACCCAAGGTTTAGATATTTTGTCTTGAATCTATTGATGCGTCACCGAAGCCAAGGTGTTGCCTCCATTTTTGTCAAGAAAAATGCTGAGGACTGCATACCAACTACCATAGACAGCCTTCGCCTCCATATACAAACATTGCCTGGCACTAAACTAGCTGAACAACTGATGCATTACGGATCATCCCTTAGAGGGACACGGGCATATTGGAAGAAGTCTCATGGTGAATTGTCAAACATGATCAACCAAATAGGCTCCCCAACACTATTCTTCACCTTAAGTGCTGCAGACACCAAATGGCCCGATTTACATCAACTATTTACAAAGGGGGCAACCCAAACATCACTAAACAATAAAGATCGCATAGATAACATTGTTATGAACCCACATACCACATCCTTACACTTGCATCAAAGATTCACAGCGTTTCGTGAAGAAGTCTTAGAGAAACTATATTGCGCAAAAAACTACTGGTATAGATATGAGTGGCAACATCGAGGGTCTGCACATGTACATGGCTTCCTTTGGATTGAGGTTGCACCAAACATGGACACTCTTAATTGGAGCAATCATATAGATGTAGACATAGCAAAATCATTCTTTGATAGATATGTCAGTGCTTGGAATCCTCGAAATCTAGGAGATAGAAGCAACACATTCCATTGATCTTCGCAAGACGATCCATGCTTACTAACAACACCCGAAATATTTGATACAAACACACTTACTGACTATGAAGAGTTACTTAACCGTGCCCAAAGACATACCAAGTGTTCTGAATCAACCTGCCTTCGCAAGAAAGGGAACAACATGGAATGTCGCTATAGTGCACCCTGGCCTGAATGTACCAACTCTTCATTGTGCAGTGACGAAGCTGGGGAAAAAACCTATTGCCTTGCACGTAATGATGATAGATTGAATATACATAGTTCAGCAATGCTTTCCATATGGAGGGCCAATATGGATTGTCAGCCTGTGCTTTCAAAAACACTAGTTCTAAAGTACATTGCAAAATATGCTGCGAAGGCAGAAAGAAAATCTGAGAGCTGCCTTGATATGTTGACACGCATATGTCAAAAGCAAGCACCCCAAGACAAGGCACTTGCAGCATACAGAAAATTCATGTCCGAAATCATTGCTGATCGTGATATAGGTACACAAGAAACATGCCATATGTTACAAAAGTTGCCCCTTGTTGTTTGTAATCGTGATTTTATGGTGCTTAATGTTGGTAGAAAATTTTTCAACCAAATCCAAACAAACCAAAATGAAAATGCATTGGAGCTAACCTACATCCATAAATATACACAACTTCCTCTTGAAATGTATAAAGTAACACTACTTGAATTTGCATGAACATTCTCATTCTCATCAAGTTGCAAAGAGTACAAGTGGAAAGAAAGGAAACACAAGGAAATTATCAGTGTCTTCCCTCGATTTACTGCTATTCCAAAGGAGGATTCAGAACATTTCGAAACATTTTGTTGGAGTGAACTACTTCTTTACAAGCACTTTCGCAACATTGAAGCAGACATTGGTATCGAGAAAGAGAAAATTATTGCAAATTGGAAGGAGATGAATTTACGCAGATACTGTGTGTGGCATGTTGACCGTATAGTTGATGAACAAGTAAGTCAAGAAGAGGAAGAGGAGCCAGAAGATCAAAAAAATATAGGAAATACAATTCAATTGAATGAATGGGAGTTCTTATCGCAATTGGGTCTTGGTACCAGTGGCAATTTTGATTCCCTCGATATGCTTGGAAGACGTGACTTTAACACTTGCCACAACTAGAATGCTTGTACAATACCTCAATCGTTACATGAAACTGCAGAGCATTTCATATGCACAAACAAGGTGGACCAACATGATAGCCCAACACCCTTTGAGTTTAGCAACCTCCCATATCCACTCTCTCCCAAACAACAACTTGCTTTGACACTTGTGATGGACCACTACAATTCTTATGAAATAGAAAAACCATTGTACATGATCATACAAGGCACAGCAGGAACAGGAAAATCCTATCTTATTCATTGCATTAAACACTCCCTTTCCAATTTAGTGCCACAACAACATAGCCCTCTCCTTGTTGTTGCTCCTACAGGAATCGCAGCATTCAACATACATGCTTCAACTATACATTCTGCCTTGAAGATTCCAATCAAAGAAATGCATACATTGAAGGTTCAGTCACTTGCAATGTTCCAACATAGCATGAGACACATAAAATACCTCCTAGTTGATGAGCTAAGCTTTCTAGGCCCAAAATTATTCTTAAAAATTGATACTAGGCTACGCGACGCTTTCCCCCACCAACAACACTTATGCTTTGGTGGAAGATCTATCATTCTTGTAGGTGACTTTGCACAGCTACCTCATGTAATGGACAAACCTATATATGTCGCCCACACAGATGTGAAATCCCTTTGGGAACAATTCACTATTGTTATCACACTAGAAAAAATATTTCGACAACATGAAGACACACAAGCTCAAATTGACTTTTGACGAACTCTACAAAACATTCGTAATGCAGAACCGACTGAACAAGATTGGGAGCTACTAATGCGTCGCACAAACAAAGAGTTATCACACAAAGAAAACAAGTCTTTCGACCTAGCAATGCACCTATTCTCGACCAATGACTTGGTTGGAACACACAACAAAAAAATGATACAGCTATTAAATCTTCCTATTGCACTTAGTATTGCAATAAAAACAACCCTACCATCAAAGATCGACAATGATGCTGACAAGCTTCCCCATGAACTCCTACTCTGTAAAGGCCAACGCATCATGCTAACTACAAACCTATGGACTCAAGCAGGCCTTGTAAATGGTTCTCTTGGACAAGTTGTAGATATTGTATACATGGAAAGCTCCAAACCACCAGATTTACCATTATATGTGGTAGTAAAATTTGATACTTACAATGGCCCACCTTGGAGCATCCATGCCCCAAAAACTATTCCTATATCACCCATATCACTAGGTGCTCAGAGACAATTACCACTTTGCAGTGCATGGGCGATTACAATACATAAATCCCAAGGAATGACAATCAAAAGAGCAACAATCGATATAGGCAAAAAAGAAAGACAAGGATTAACTTTTACAGCTATATCTAGGGTTAAATCAATACAAGGACTTAGGATCGACCCACCATTTACCTTTGATCGATACTCAAGAATGAAGAATAATCCATTCACAATTATCAGGAAAAA
>VDFB02128542.1:0-38493 GCA_007258455.2 Sequoia sempervirens | reverse complement strand
AATGACCATCATGACTAGCCATAAGCTCCCTTTTGACATCAATGACAACATTATGCCAACAATCTACCTTTTTTAAATCCTAACTCTTAGTAATGTGTTCACATAGAGTGAAATATTCCCCTTAATTTTTTTTCCCAAAATTTAACACACAAATCAACAACCAATCACTGATTAGTGTTAGCTCCAAATGCAAATCAGCATGGAAAGTAACTCTAACCAAAAATGTTCACCAAGATCCCAATGTGGGCGAGGTGATAGCATATGGTCAGAGGATCATTAGGAATAAACTGAATTGAAATTACAATTCATTTGCTAATGCAGGCATCCACAAGCAGTGGGGATACTCCACTTATTCAGTGGGTAAGATTATTATATTATTAGCGCTAGTTTACCCATTTAAATCCCTCATCACTTATTAACGGGGGAATAATACCCACACAACCACTCTCTATTTAGTGGGGGAAAATTACAATTAAAGAAAGATGATTATTTGAACTCAACCACTCAATCGTGGGAGTATGAAATTTAAACTAATTGCAGCAAATAAAATAAATAGCTGTTAGTACTACTAATCAGCTTTACAATGAATTAAACAGTTGCAAATAAGAAAGATATGCTTCTAGAATGTTCTTTATCCACACTGGCGGTAAACCATCCAGGGGTACTAATGTGAAATTAAAGAAAGAATTGCAGCAATAAAGGACTGAAATAGTACTACTATTTACAGTCTTACAATATGGAAAAAGAGCTACAAATTATATGAAAATTACAATAGATTCAATGTACCATGATACTGGATGATTCCATGTTAGACATCAACAATAAATGATGAAGAAAGGACTGAAGATTCAAACTTAAATAAGTCTGATGTAAAATAACAATTCTGGAAATTCTGATCAGCAACTGTGAAATTCAAAGAAATATTCACAACTCACTCTTTAAAATAATTTCCTCCTCGCTTTGTGTAAAACTAAACACTATCGAGCCACCGAAGAGCCCAAGGACATTAGATGAAGAAACAGCAACAAAAACTCGTAATTTAATTCTTACACGAATCCCAATGCAGCAAGAATGGTACGACCTTCATGAGGGGCGATTTTGACAAGTAAAAATCAACAACTCAAAATTAAAATCTGAAACTCTCCAAAGATTGTCATTGGGAATGATTGGAAAAGTACCCACAAGCAAATTAAATTCACACAAAAGTCAGTATGTAAAAACACTTTCACCGTGGATCACATCAACAACTTAAAAATGGAAATATCATTAAAAACTTCACTATCGAGTCAATCATAGTCTGAATGAGGTAGCAATGAAAACCAACTAGGTGTTGTATTTCAAACACGAAATTGGATTGAAACTAGGAGGTAAGCATCCCTCGAAGTAAAAACCAAGTTGTCATTTCGACAGCATAACATTAACATAAATTCATGGATAATCAGCTCTTCAAACAGCAGCAATATATAAGCTTTAGTTGGAAAATGAAGCAACAAGAACTCTTCAAATTCCAAGAAGTTGAATCACTTCAACTTCCAAAAGGGACGCCACCTTTTTTCCTTTTACTTTTTGAAATAATAAAATATTCAACTTCCCTTTAGGCATCCATTTCATTTTGCAACAATAAAGCATTTATTAAATAATTAAATGCTCACTTGACTCTTATGTCCCTTCTTTAAAACAACTTGAAGTCATCAAGTTGTGGGTACAACTTCAAGATATGAAAATTGTAAGTCCAAACTCACCAAGGAAGGACCAAACCCAAAGCCAACCGACTGATGGATAACAAGATGACTTGAGTTGAATGTTGATGATGATCACAAAATTAGACTTACTAAAAATAGCCACTGCCAAAAATAGTAGTAAGTTTACCTCAAAACCAATAGAAAGCGTGAACCGGCTGAAGCAAGACTTAATGAAAGCTGACAACTGAACCACTGCCAAAATTAGTATTTACTAAAAATAGTAAATACCTAGAAATGCCACAAACCTCCAAGCAAGGAAACCCTAATTTCACTTTTGATCAACCTACAGATTTCCAGAAATAGGCTATCAGTCAAAGAAGAGCGTATGGCCAAAATGGGGACATTACATAGAGCTCTTCCTCTAATTATCGTAAAAGGTTTCACGAGTATATCATACTCAAGAATTTTAGTGATCTAGTTAGCTCTTTTCTCAGTGATCTCTCCTTCCATAATATATTTGCAAACCCTCGAGTGAGGTACATAGGCTATGACCTTATTTCTTGATATTAGATGCTTGAAATTTTTCAATCCTTTGACCAAAGCATAGGCTTACTTTTCCACAAAATTGTACTTCGTTTCATAATCTTTAAGATTTAGAGACTTGAAGGTAATTGGGTGTTCTCCCATTCCCAACTCGTCCTTTTGTGTGAAAATAACTACTAGACTGTGATCCCCTCCATATATATAGATGATAAATTCATTAGAAGAATCTTGATTAACCAAGATCAAGGGTAGTAGATATTGCTTGTTTGGTATTTTTAAAATCTTGTTTCCTGTTGGGATTCATTTAAAATCCTTATCCTTTTTTAGCATGAGGGTAATGGATTGAACTAGATTTGCAAAATCTAAGGTTAATCTTCCTACAAATATTATCTTTCCTAAGAAGGATTGAACCACCTTCAAGTATTTACTCACAAAGGTAAACCAATGATAGGTTTGACTCTATCAGGATCTATAATAGTTTCTTATTATGATATCACATGCCCCAACAACTTTCCTTGAGGAACCTCGAAGATACACTTTAGGATTTAGAGAGATTCTTAATTGTTGTCATTT
This sequence comes from Sequoia sempervirens, assembly GCA_007258455.2. Lineage (NCBI taxonomy): Eukaryota > Viridiplantae > Streptophyta > Pinopsida > Cupressales > Cupressaceae > Sequoia > Sequoia sempervirens. The sequence goes on along the minus strand of VDFB02128542.1, from coordinate 35,695 downwards.
TAAAAATGTGTTCTTCAAGTGTTTAAAATGCTTTTTTTGGATTTGGAGAAAACTGTAAGATTGTTAAGGTAAACCAAGATTCTTGTTAAACAATTTTCCAAATATAATGTCCATGGTGTACAAATTTTGCTTCGGAATTTGATAAGCCAAAAGGCATTTTCACATAAAAAAAATGTACCCTATCTAGTGATAAATATTGTTTTATATTGATCCTCTTCTTTTACCAAAATTTGGTTGTATTTGAAGAATCCATCTAGCATTGAAAAACATTTAGACCTTGATATTGTTTGAAGAATTGCTCCATTGAAGGGAGTGGGTAGTGGTCTTTGAGAGAGGCCATGTTTAAGTCTCTAAAATCAACATAACTTGATTTTTCTATTCTTTTTCTTAATTGAGACAAAACTTGATACCCATGTTGAATGCTTAATGGGGATGATTATTTTAGAATCTATTATTTTACTAAGCTACTGTTTCATGAGGGGTTCAATCTTTGGGTTAATTGGCAATCTTTGGGTTAATTGGCCTCTACTTTTGTGAAATTGGTTTTGATTAAGTTGTCAATTTAATGGAGTGTTGAACTATATCTCTATTATAGCCTTTTATATCTTCATAATTCAAGGCTATAACTTTGTTATACTTGTTAAAAAAAACTAACTTGTCTCTTTCTTCTTGAGTAGTGATTTTGCTAACTTTTATCATTTAAGGTTGACTTGTATTTTTGTGTAGTCACCTTTATTTACAAGAAAGAAAAAAATGTCTACTTTAGCAACTTTGGGGAAAATAGGCTTTTGAGGGTGATTAAACCCTTAAAAAATTTATTGGACTTCAATTAAATCATTTGTTCCTTGTAGGCCTCTTTTTATCTTAGGTTAAAGTTGATTTGCAAACTCAAACAACTATTGCAAGAACACAGCTATTTGTCCAATGAAAAAGGGATTCGTGCAATTAGATAGGAAGAAAGTACAAAAAGTGGGAGTGTTAAAGAATTTCCTCTTAATATGTCAAAAGGATAAGACTGGACTATTCCTAAGGATAAGATGGGACTAGTCAAAAGAGAGATATCTGCCAATTTTGGTAGTGAAATCTCTAGATAGACACAAGCCGAAGATGTGTAGGATATCAATTATCACTACTCTTGAGGCACAATAATATTTGGGCAGACATATTAAGAGGCAATTCTTTAACACTACCACATTTTTGTATTTTCTTCCTATCTAATTACATGACTCCCTTTTTGATCGGTTTATATTTTATTTAGAGGTAATCAACTATTTTCTTAGGCATCACATAGATACTTGCACCGAAGTCTATCATATAATTATGCAATAACTTTTTATCAACTATCACTATTAAATAGAATGGTATAGACTTGGGTTTTACTTACCTTTGCGCTAGTATTTATGAGAGCGGTGGAGTGTTGATTTTGTGCCACCTTTTTGAGGTTCTATCATGTTTTCTCTTGTGTTGGTAGTTTTCATAGCTATCAAGATTGAGTTTTCTTGCTTCTTCAAAGCTTCCTATAGTAATGACTTTTTCTTTTGGATAGATAGTACATTCCATAATGAAATGTTGGCTAGTGCTTTCTTCAACTTCTCAACCACATTAAGTGGTCCAAGTACTTGAGGCTTCAAAACATTCCTTGGAATTTCAATATTTTGGCTTCTATGTTTGGAACCTCATAATTTTTTACTGGTGAATTTTTATTTTATCATCTTTGATTCATTGGATTGAAACTCAAAACTAATGAGCACACAATTATACTGAAAGGGGGGGTGAATCAATATAATGCAACTTTTACCAATTTTAAAATTTATCAGTCATGATAACATCATTTACACAACATCAATAATTATGCATATGAGAAGAACATAATAACACACGATATTTACGTGAAAACCCTTACAAGAGAAAACCATGACAAAATAATTTTTTTAGATAAATTCTTCTTACAACTTTGTAGGCACCAACCTACAGGAGATACCAATCCCCTCAATTCATAGGCACTAACCTACTAAAGACACCAATTCCCACAATTCGTAAGAATCAACCTACTAGAGGCACCAACTTAGTAAGGGACACCAATCTCTCCTTACTTGGAAGCACCAATTTCCAAAACAAAACTAGGCTCTGTTGTGACATTTTTCACACATCGCCCCATTGCAAATGGGGACCCCCTAATTTTGGCTTTACTTTTCGTTTGTTTTGTCGTTGTCTCTCTTTTCTACTATCTGTCTTTCCGGGATTGTGCTCGTCATTGAGCTTGAATTGAAGTTTTGGTCGAATCCATAGAATTAGGGTTTTGAACTTTCCAACCCATCTAAGGTCAAGTAAGGTGAATAAATTGAAAACAAAGACTAACGTTGTTGTCAATATGCTTCCAGCAGGCCCTCACTGAAATTTCATCAGATTTCGGTTACTTACTATTTTTAGTAAGTGTGAAATTTGGAACTTTTTCTCGACACTTTCGGAGTTTCAATAGACACGCTGCGTCCAAAACACATCAAGTTACTTGTGTGCAAAATTTGAGCTAAAACGAACAACTTACTATTTTTAGCAGTTCAGCTTCCAGAGCAGATTTCAAGGGTTTGGATGCAGAGTTTTTCAACGCATGTCTGGAGATTCCTTCTGGGTTTTCAGAGACCTTCGCGATGGTGTAACATGCAAAGTGAGACAACAACTTTTAGAGTTCAACCTTCGGAGGCTATTTTTAGGGTTTGCATGTCAAGGTTTTCTTTGCATGTCTGCATATTCCTTATGGGTTTTTCAAGAGCTTCACAGTGATGTGACATGCAAACGGAGATGGTCACTCATTTGGGAACTTACTATTTTTAGCAGGTGCATCCTGGCAGTCACCTCCCAGCACTTCAGAATCACGAGCTAATCGCAATGCAGTAGAAACAAGAACAAACGAAGATCATTTGATATGCATGCAAAACAAATTAGGGTTTCCAGCTTCGAGGCCTGAAAAGAGGGGTAAAAGGTCAGAATTTTTGAAAACTGGTGTAAACCACCGTGATCAGTATCCTTCAAGCTATATGCTGGTAAAATTTGAAGTCAAATGGAGCACTTACTATTTATAGTAAGTCATTTTGGAAACAGGCTACAAATAGCAAATCAGTTGCATGCACCAATGTCAGCAGGCAGGTCATGTGGTGAGGAGCACCTCTATCAAATTTCAAATCAAACGGAGCTGTGGAGGTATCAGAAATGAGCATTTACTATAAATAGCAAACTACCTTCAGAAATATGCTATTCTTAGCAGGTCAGCTCAGAATAGCAGTGTCAACAGGTTGATGAAGTCGTGAGGATCCAGTGTTCAAAATTTCAAATCAATCTAAACTTCTGAAGTATGAAAATCAAGGGACTTACTATTTATAGTAAGGCATGAAGAAGCTGGAAAAGACGAAGAAAAGTGGCTAAGTGTTGAAAATATCCTTCACCACCCTTGAAATGCGCCCAAAGAAGAAGAAGCTGGCGATGGCTGAGAAAATTTCCAAGTCTGGAGTTTATCCTGCTGGACATGTAAAATGCGCCCAAGTTGGTGGAGAAATTAAGAAAATTTCTAAGGCATGAGATATGCTTCATCCTCCTCATGCCTCCATTTGCGCCCTCCTCATAGGCTTGCCTTCAAAACATTGAAATTTTTTCTAAGTCTAGGCTTCATCCTCCAGCCTAGGCAAAATGCGCCCACAAAGGAAGTTCAACAAGAAAGTCAAAAGAAGGTCAAAGAGTTTTATCCTGCAACTACCCCAAAATGCGCCCACCTCAAGGTAGTGGCATGCTAAAAAATATTCTAAGGTTCATCCTCCTCCTATAGAAAAATGCGCCCATGATTCAAAGCAAGTTAGGAAAAAGTCAAAGAGTCAACAAAGTTTATCCTTCACCATAGGCAAAATGCGCCCTCACCTCAAGCCAAGCATGAAAGAAAATTTCTAAGTATGGGATATTCTCCACCACCTCCCATATGCGCCCATCCTCTAGCATGGGTAAAATGCGCCCATGTATTGAATTTCATCCTCCTCACATGGCCAAATGCGCCCAAGCATGCTAAGAAGAGGACAAAAAAAGTTGACTTTCTCTTCCCTCCTTTGAATGCGCCTATATGAGGGCATGTAAAGACAAAACATCTCCATGCAAAGGTATCCATGCAAAATTAGAAGAAGACAAAGACGTTGAAAGCCATGTAATGACAAGTCAAAGCAAGGACGTTGGAAAAGGTTATTCTCCTCTCTCATGATATGCGTCATATGAAGAATATGGAGTGAAAAGCGGTAAACAAGGTGGGGTAAATAAAGAATGAATAATGCTAGGCATTGAAGTTAGAAATATCCTCCTCAAGGTGTTGAATGCGCCCTAGGTACATAGAGGGGAGGTAAATATTGTTTGGGCATTGGAAATGCTAAGCTTGCAAGGTGGTGGTGTAAAATGGCTAAGGCGTGGAAATAGATATCCCCTTCAAGTGTGAAATGCGCCTAGGGTGGAAGATGATTGAAGATGAAATATAAAATTTTCTAAGGCAGAATTTTCTAAAATGCAAGGTGATTCAAAATTTTTCTAAGGCACAAATATTTTCTTCCTTTAAAAAATATGCCTAGACTCTGAGATGATAAAACTTTCCTGGGCATGAATAAATTTGTTAGTGGATGAAGTTAGATGATGCGAGTTGCACAGGATTGATAAATTTTTCCAAGTCAGAGCAACAAGAAATCTTCACAGATATGAAGAACGGAATCAAATTTGTTAAATTTTTTTTTTTTTTTTTCCGAGGTGCAAAATTCAAGAAAATTAAATGAACCCGTTCATTGTGCACCCATGAATTCGACAAGTTCAAAAAGAAATTTTCTTCTGGGTATTGAAGATTATTGATGAGGAATGGATTTTAAGGTCTTCCACAGCTTGCCAAGGGTTCTGAGGTGAAGATTTTAAATGGGCACCAGGTTGGTGAATTTTCCTAAGGAAAATTTGAGAAATTTTCTAAGGCAAGGAAGGAAATGTTTGTAAAGATAGAATGCCTTGGCGGATGAATTTGAAATTGAGCACATAGATAATGTTGATCAAGTTCCTGATGAAAACATTTTGCTTGAGTCTGAGTTGGATGAAATATCAGAGTGAAGTATGCCCAGGCAGAATGCAAGATAGGTTGAAAATTTGGCTAAGGCATGAAGAATTTGAATGCGAAGTTGACTAGCGAGGACAATGAACCCTCAGGAGTTCAAGCGTGAAAATCGGGTAAGTAAGTTAAGATTATATTATGAAGTGTTCTAATACTCTTCTCCTTGCTTGTTTTGCAGGAGAAACGTCGAGACCAAGCGGTGATGACTTAAGTGATTCAAGATGACATTTCAACCTCGAAGGAAGAAAAGTTGCAAGAAAATGGCTAAGTATTGAGACATAGTATAACTCAAGTGACAAAGAGGAAGTTGAAGAACAACGCCAAGAAGAAGATCGAGAATAGTGTGAACGCATCTACAAACGGGAATCTTCTAGAAGATGGTGGCCATTAATTGCTCATTTATTGCCCCACTCTCCATTATGGCAATTTTTAGGGCAAATCTTGTTTAGGGCTGAGGTGGCACAATCTGGGCCATCCAGCCGATTGTAATCTGAGCTGTCCGGTGGACTTGGCCAGCTATATAAAGGGGGAGTCCCCCCCATTTGTATCTCATTAGACATTAGAAGTAGAAGTTAGACAATAGAGATTAGAATAGAGAGACAGCTAGGTAATAGCTTAGAAGTAGCTTAGTATAGATCGATAGTGTAGTTGAAGAAGAAGGAAAGTTTTCCTTTGAAAACTTTTGCAAGAGATTGTTGTGTAAAACTTTCATAATAAAAGATCTTTTCATTGATGGTGAAATTCGTCTTTGTTATGGATAGCTAGCGAGGTTTCTTCATCCCTTCTACTTCAAGTAGCATAGAGTAGCGTAATTTCATTTTCATGCAAGTAGTTGTTAGTTGTGGAATGTGGTGTTTGATCTAAGCAACTTCGTCTATCCATTCGACTAGTGTATTTGCTGATGGTGAATGCGCCTTGCGTGGTCAATTGGAACATCATGTACTTAACTTCAATCATGATTTGTATGTCTATATGCGTTGTTGTGATGAAATTGTCATGCTAAGTTGTGATCTGAACACCTTGAACTACTCCTCTGAAGATTGCACCAACTCCGTGGAAGCTGTCCGAGGCGAGGCAAAGCAAAGTTTGGTTGAAGTTTGCTGAAGTTGATCGCCATGTCCCATGCCTTAGAGTAAATTAGAGCCTTCTTAACCCTGCACCATTTCAATTCAGTACTTTTTGATTAAAATAGGAAACCCGTGCTTCATAGACAAATCTTTCGAGTATTTGAATTCCTTTCTCTACTGCCGAACAATTCCATAAGTCCCCTTGAAATACCAGCAAATCACATCGAGCCAACTGAGCCTATTCGCATTGAAAGAACCTTGGAGTTGAATGCACGAACTCTCTTGCAATCTTAGCGTGTTGGATACTTTGATCAAGAGAGAATAGGGTAGCCATTGGCGACTTTATTCTGCGTTGGCGCGGTCACGAAAAACACATCAACAGGCTTCACCTTCTTGGATGTTGCACCTTCAATGAATGATGGACAATTAGATCTCTTGTTTGATACCACTCTTTTCTCTTGGATTTATCTTCCTTGAATGATCTCCACATGTATCTTATTTATGTTAGTGATTTAATTCATAATGATATCATTTATCTCCTTCACCAAATCTACATTATATTCTTCTTCTCAAATCTTCATTTATTCTCTTTCACCAATCTTCTCTTAGATGATGCATCATATATGCTATCTTTCAAATCTGCATATACCATATTCATGTCTGCTTCTATACTTGTTGATGTGTTTTTTGTGACCGCACCAATCAGCAAAACAAAGTAATTCGAAGGCTACTCCATTCTCTCTTGATCAAATAATTCCATACGCTAAGATTGCCAGAAAGTTCGTATGTTCAACTCCAAGGTTCTGAAATTCTATGCAATACCCTCAGTTGGTTTGTTGTGATATGCTATTTATACGAGGGGACTTACACAATTGTTCAAAAGGTTTGCAGCTAACAACAGGTTTATGATTGGAAGGGGATTTCCGTGTGTTGCGGATGATTTAGCAATGAAATGTGTGTTCCTATACTAACCAAAATTATGTGGAATTTAAATGGATGTAGGGTTCTAGAAGATCTAATTTCTAGTCTAAATGTGAGGGGCATTGAGCTTGACTTTAGTGAACTTCAACCGAACTTTGTCTTGCCTCATGTTGGATAGCTTCAACAAAATTGGTGCAATCTTCGAGGGAGTAGCGGGAGATATTCAGATTACAATTCAACATGCATATACCATCAGGACGACGCATACAAGCACGTGGATCACAATCGAAGTTAAGTTTGAAATGATTTACAGTTGACCACACAAGGCAAACTTTCCGTCAGCAAGCTGCTAGTGGTATGGATTAAACGAAGCTATCTCAATCAAACACCACAAATCCACAGCTAACTACTTGCATGAAAATAAAAAGAATTACTCTAATTTATGTCCTACTTAAAGTTGAAGGGTGAAGAAACCTCACTAACTGCTCATAACAAAAGACAAATTCACCATCAATGAAACTCTTTTATTATGATAGTCTTCATAACAATTCCTTACAAAATTCTCAAAGGGAGAACTTTCCTTCTTCAAATTATGCTATGCAATGAAACTATGCTAACTCTAAAATGTCTCTCTATGCTCTATCAGAATGTCTATTCTCTAGTCCAATCTAATAATGTACAAATGAGGGGAGTCCCCTTTATATAGCTGGCCAATCTCAATAGATGGTCCAGATCAAATTACAATGGACGGCTCAGATCGAGCCACTTCAGCCCTAGACTAGATTATGCCCTAAAAACCACCAGAAGGTGGAGTGGCGTAATTAATGAGCACAAAAATAACATATTCCTCCTTTGACTACTATGGGCAATTAATGCCCACTATCCTTCCAAAAGATTCTCGTCTAGGACCCTGTTTCCATTGTTCTTCTCTTTGACCGCGTAAGCAACAAATCGGACCAGCATTGCATCAACTTCTTGTTCAGAGATCACCAGAGTAAGATTGAGCTGATACCTATGTTCCACCGGCGTCGGGGACGGGGGGACGCCGGGATGGGGGGACAAAGGGGCCTCAATTTCGGGACGGCGGGGGGCGAGAGGGGGGACGGGGTGTATATACTATATACTATACATATGGTACTTAAAATGCTAGTTATGAAAAGATGTATAAGACTATTAAGAAGTAAAATAGCAAAATTGAAATAATAAATTAGTACTTGAACATTGAACATTGAATATTGAAGTTTTCAATATTGAATTACTAATTAGAAATTAGAATAGTAATATTCAATACTATAATGTAACAATTGTTGAATCGACAAATGGAAGATTTCTATTTTTTTTTATCAAAAATATCTAATTATAAAGATGATTACAATGAGTAGCATGATTAAATGATATCAAAACAAGTACAAAATCAAAATGTCAAAATGACAAAATGTAGTGAAGGAGGCAGAGGCCTCTAATCATCCCTCGGGAGGTCAGCAAACTCCTTATCACTGGAACCACTGGACTCCTCAAGGTCAAGATCCACCAAAGGAACACCAACCAACCCTATATCTGAAGCATCCTCATCCTCATCAATCTGTGATGGCTCCTCTGGCTCTACATCCCATCGTGCTGCTGGGCTCTCCTTGTACACACGTGTCCTGCGGTTAGTGATATGCAAGGCACTATGTACAGCCACTAGCTTCTCTGCTCTCCTAGAGGTAAGTCTATTCCTCTTAAGAGAGCGGATGAAGCTATAAGTAGACTAGTTCCTCTCAGAAGCTGAAGAACTAGAAACCTGAGATAGCAAATGAATGGCTAGTGTGGTAGTAAGTGGTTTCAGTCCATGACAAGTCCACCACAAAATCAGATCCTTTTGTGCCATAGTTCTTATGTCCGCCTTTGTTGTAGCCTTATAACCCTTAAGAGTAGTAAATTTCATCCACTCAGTGCGAATGTTGCCAGCAGCTTCAGCATCATACATCCTATCAATGCATCTAAAGAACCCTTCCTTCACCTCATCATCCTAAATTGGTGTAACTCTATCAGGCCTAGGCATGTACCACTTCAGATTCAATGTATAAGCAACCATGTGCAAGGGAGTGTTTAGGTTGTCCCATCTACGTTGAATAATAGGCTGAATGTAAACATTGTAGAATGCTAAAGTGGGGTTCTTCTCTCGCACAACTGCCCTCATCTGACCAAGCATAGAATCAATGCACTCATACACCTCCCCAAGGTTAGGTGCATCCCCATCCCCATATCTGATGACCTGTACAACTAGTGTAATGATGGTGACAATATATTTTGCATCATGCCAAAATGCATCACTCTTCACTATCTCCTTCACCCTCTTCCCCTACTCTGTCTTGGACCCATCCCAACGATTCCATTCTTGTGTCATAACCATGAGTTGCAGTGGCTCTTGCAACTCAAGCATTCTCTCCAAAAGAATGAAATAGGATGCATATCTGGTCTCAACTGGTTTCAAGAACTCCTTCGCGAAGCTCCTGAAGATGGCATGTGAAGTGTGGTTGTTGCAGATATACATCTGCACATCTCTAGCATTGCTGACCACTCCTCTAATCCACTCAATCTTCCCCATGTCCTTGAGTGCATTGTTCATGGCATGCACACAACATGGAGTCCACCAAATGTGTCTGTATGATGCCTCTATAAGCCTCCATGCAGCTCTGCACACATGTGTTGCATTTGTCACTACTTGGACCACATTTTGTGGCCCAATCTCCTCAATAGCTGCCCGAAGGATCTCAAACTAAAAATCAACATCTTTTCGATGCCCTAAACAATCAACCGCCCTGAGAAAGAATGGCCGCTTTGAGCATGTAACTATAACATTGATGAGTGGACGATGCCTAATGTCCATCCACCCATCCATAACTATGCTACATCCAGACTCCTCCCAACATGCCCTCATCGTCTCCATCAATGGATTGATCTTGGCATAGTTGTTATCCAAGATTGTGGTCCTCAATTTGTGCTCACCTGGTGGCACATATGATGTTCCTCCCTTCGCCACCATCGACATCATCTCCTTATAATAAGGAGATTGAGCTACATGGAATGGGATTCCATTGGCAAAAAAGAACCTGCCAATGGAATCATCTATCTGATCCCTCAGGTGCACATTAAATAAATCAGCTATGGGGTTAGACTGACTTTGCATCTTGTGTTTCCCCTTGCCCTGTTGTGATTCAGCCATAGTGCTATAAGTGGATGATGGTCCTGAGGCTGACCCTGACAATGTTCCTACTCTCTGATGCAATGTAGGAGTAGAAATATGTGGCTGCCTCTACATTTGTTGCTCCTGAATCTACTGAATAGTTTGAATATGTTGCCTACCAGACAAGGTAGTAGGCATTGGAACTGCCATGTCATCTGGAACACCCCAAAGCTTGTTGAACTCAATTTTGTATTTCAAATTTTTAGCTTTCAAAAAATCGCATGCTCCCACACCCTTTCCTGGCCAAAAGAGGAAGTGTGCATTGACTCTAGTGATGCTCCCAAACCAATCATCACCACAAATGTTACATTTCCATTTCCTTGTACCATCAGTTGATGACGTTGAGGCTATTATTCTTGTTGCAAACTGTTTGAGAGGAGATTTGGGATCATAAGGACCCCTAGCCCACTTTTCCAAAAGCTGGGAAGGGCAATCGGTAGAAACTAGTGCACTAGCTATGGAACTAGTATGCCCTTTTGGATTTGACCCATGCTCACCCCCCTCATTGTGCTCATCCTCACGCTCAGGTTCATATTCTAATTGGCTTGCACTATGAGAATGAGTTTCCATCTCATCCTCACTCATTTTGACACTGCATTTCACAAAATGAAAAAAAATTCAATAAACACATAGTTTCAGCCTATGCCCTACTTTAAAATTAAAAAATAAAACTCTATATTTTAAATTTTTCAACAAATTTTAAATTGCAAAACAAAATCTAAGATTCTAAATTAATTTAGAAATTAGAAAATGGAACAACAAGAATTTAGAAATGAAATAAGAAAAATTAAAAAATGAAACAACAAGAAATGAAAGAACATTGAAAATTAGAAAATAAAATAAAAAATCAGTTAAAAACCCTACCTTTTGCTTGAAAAATCTCTTCAACAAGGTGAAGAATCTTCCTTCTCTTCTTCTTGCTCCTTGACACTCCTTTTTCACTTGCAATCACTCCTTTCACTCCTCCAATCACTCTTTCCTCAGCCTTCACTTTTCTTCTTCTTGCTTTAGCAAACAAGTAGAAATGCAAATGTGGATAAAAATGAAGACTAGAGGGCCTTTTTAAGGCATGTAAGAGTTTAGATGGGCCCCACATGCCCTTAAGGTTCGAATAGAACCAATAAAATATTAAAAAAAGTTTAAAATTTTTGTTTTTGTTTGCTTTTTTGCTGTCCGCTGCAGGAGACGCCTGGGCGTCCCCGAGATGCTCGAGGGATGCCCAGGCATCTCCCTCGGCGTCTTGGAGATTCCCAAGCATCTCCAGTGGCGAGCCAAGAAACAGTGGCACCGCCTGAGACGTGGGAACATTATCCCCACGTCTTCGGGACGTCCCTGTTCTAGAGACACTAGGGCCTAGAGGGGGGACGTGTCCCCGGGGTTCACTAGCTGATACTCAAGGATAGCAATCGTTTGCTCTTGCCAGATGCAAGATTTTCTCCAAGTCTCAATGGATTCTTGCATGCTCTGAATAATGGCTAAGAATGTGGAGATATTTTCAAAGTCTATCTGAGCAAATACCCTCATTTCTGAGAAGAATGGCTGCAATCTTCCCTTCAATCCATCTACTTCCACCTCCTTGGGAGTTAGTCTTCTGGTGAATAATGCCTGCAGCATATTGAGGATGCCTTCATGAATATTTCCCATGGCCTTATTGATCTTGGCCGACTTCGTCCTTGCTGTGTCAAAGAAACCTCGGCTAGTGAATGTAGCAGAATACTAGCCTGGAAAATCATATCTATCTCCTGCTTGAATCACCCCCTCTTCAACCAAGTTCTGCATTGGTATGCGCATCAGAGCAACCAGGCGTGGAATAGTCTTATCTTGAAATATGTGAGTATCATTCCAAGCCTGTTTGATGTTCTCCAAACGAGAGAGGGTATTGGAAACATGCTGGAAAGAGGAGACAAGATCTACAATGAATCTCTCAGCCTCAGCACGAACACCACCAATCCACCTATCTCCCTCCTGAATAGCCTTCTTCATCTCCTCAAGCCCGCTGATTGACTCCCATGGAAGCTCAGGTGGAAGTTCCTCCTGAGCACATGGTTGTGCTAGATGCCGCACATACCCAACCAATGCCCTATTCTCCTTTTTCAATTTCTTGTATTTCTCTCCTTTTCGAAGCAGCCTATCCTTTAGTGCCTGGAAGGAGTTTTCAGCCTCCTCAATAACTTGTGTTCCAATGGGACGCCCTAATTCAATTGTAGTGATTGTGTAATTCTCAGGCATTACATCACTTAGATCACATTCCTCCCTCGGAACTGCAACATGGAGAGTGCGAGAACCGACCTCATTTGTTTCCATCTTGGAGTACTTCGTGGCTCTCTTCCTTTTAGGTGACACACTTATTCTGTTAAGGAGCTCTTCCATCTCAATTGTTGGGTCAATGTCGTCCTCCTGATCCCTCCTTATTACGCTTGTGAGCCAATTTGGGACATTCTACTAAGCGTTATAGATAATAAGCGGCTTCTCCTCTGTTGCTTCCACTCCATGAACTTCCTCTTCAGCAACATTCGGTTGAGGCTTGTCCATTTCCATGTGCTGACCATCCTCTTCAAGACCCCGAACTTCAGGCTCCGTAATGTCTTCATCCTCAAAGGTTGCCTTGAGTGCACGATCCAAGTGAATGTCAGTTTATGTTTCCTCACCTTCATCTGGTTGATCGACACTCTCAGGAGCATTGGCACTCTGACTATCAGGCTCCCTAAGTGATGGCTGGTTAACTTCTCCCATTTCTTGCTCTTCATTCACTCTATCCCTCTGATTTGCAAACATTGACGCTTCTTGTATGCTGGAAGATTGAGCCAACAACTGTGTAGGTGATGTCTCCTCTGTCCTCTGAGGCTCAGGCTGGATTGGTTCTTCCTCCTGTTGTGGCTCTGCAACTTGGGCGATTTGTTTCCTCTTCTTTACTGACATTGGTGGCCTCCGATCATCCATGAGGTTGTACGTGAGGGCAATTGATCTTCTTTTAAGTTTGTGAACATTTCCATCTACCCAACTCCTCGTGAAAGTTAAGATAGGCATAAACAAAGTGTCTAAGTATGTGATTTTCGGCTCTACCCAATTAGGTAGTGGGATTGGTGTGTCCTTTATTGACTCATAATCTAGGTGAGTAAGCCTTGCATCTTCATCTACTTGATCTGGAACCTGGACAACCTCACACTCTCTAATCAACTTCAGAGGCAATTTGAAGAACATCCTCCTTCTGATTTTAGCTTCATCTCCTGCATTTGCCCAGAAATCTTCTAAATGAGCCTTGTGCCTATATTCTTCGCCTTGTACAATTCCAATCTTCCTTTGAGGATTGAAGTCTTGCCGGCTGGTGTGGAAAGTTAGGTAATAAAATTGCAATTCATCCTCCGCTTCCTTGGCTGTCTGCAAAGAAGGGCACTCCTCAAGCAAATTCCCCATAACAATAGGAAAGTGCAATCCTCCTTTCTTTCTCTTCCTTATGATTTTGTCATAGGCCATGAGTTGCCTAGACACTTCAAGCATCACCATTCTATCTGTGGGGTATCTTGGCAGTCGATAGGTATATGAATGGAACCCCTGCAGCCTTATATAAGTGAACTTTGGGAATTGGGTAAACCAAGACCCGTACTCTTCAATCAGCTCTTGTGCTTCCTTGGATATCCTTTGTTGCGTTCTTCGTTGAAGTGTCCTTGTGATATGCATAGTGAAGGCATCGTTCACTCTTTTGAAGTGGGAGGTACTTGTCAGATGTAACTGCCTGCAGGCTTCGCGAATTTTGAATTGACCAAACTTTTCATGCCCAATCGCCTTCGTATCGCCTTTATATACTTTATTATTCGAAAGTAGTATATAAATAATATATGAGCCATTAAGGGAACGCCTTTTATTCTCCTGCTTCTAAATTGTTCATCAGTGTCGCTGACGCCATCACCTCAATCCTACACATTCTTTTTTTTCTTCCAAAGACCAAAGTCGATGTAGAAGAATATCCATGCTCAAAAGCATACTGGCTGCCATTCACCTGATAATTTGATCAAACATGATTTTGTTTTTCAGTTCAAATAATTCCATTGAAACCTGCCGTGAGGCTTGGCTTCCTATCCATGTCGGTTGATTCTTCTTAGTTAATAATTCTATCAGCATGACGAGGTATACATTCTATCAAAATTTCTCTCCTCTTGACTTGTACAACATTCTGCCCGTCGGAATCCCAAATGCTTTCCAATGGCCTTGAAAGGAAGTTACAAAGTAACGTACATCTAGTAGAAACAAATTGTCCCATGGTCTCAATCAGAGGCTTGCATTATCTCCATTATCAACTCGAATATTGAATTGTTGGGTGGAAACCAAGAGCGACACCTGGCCACAATATTGTAAGTCACTGATAGAGAAGATAACCACCTTGCCCATATATTTTTCTTTTTGAATGCTTCTAAGGTTGAATGATCCTGTTATATCACTAAAACTCCCAGCATAATAACTTTGATTCGTGTGGATACCACTCTTTCAACCTGCTGATTATTGCTCACCGAGGCCCCTGCACTGCCTGTGATTCCTAGTTCGGGTCAGCAGCCTTTGCTCGCTTTTGGTATACGATTCTTTGAATTTCACTACTTGCAAAATAAAATATCAAGCATTATAATTCTAACTTAGAAAATAGAATACTGTGAGATGGCTGGCAAGTGGAGTTGGCTTCAAAAAAAAAAACTTCAGCATTAAAACTTCAACTCCAAACCTCGAGAATTATAACACCGAAATTAAAACTTCAAGCTTCAACAACTTGCAGCAATATTACTTTCAGCACTTCAAAAAATCAAGTTTAACTTTTTACTCTTAGAATTTCCTTTCTTTCTCACAAAGACTCACTTTCAAATTTTAGGTAATAATCTCAATCTCAAACACTTAAAAAAAAAAAAATTCTCTTACCTCTGGGATTTCTCACCAATCTGCTAATCTCTGTTTCAATAGCCCTTTTAACCTTTTAATTTAGAAAGAAAATGAATAAATTTCCGAGTTTTTATAACTCTGGAAGCAAAAGTCTTAAATACTAATTCCACCTCCTTACCACTTGTAGAAATTCTTTTCTAACTTGGGAGAGAATTATTCTTAGTTGTCGCTGCAGAGGTCACAGTAGAAATTTTGCTATTCGGAGATTCTTTCCTCGCTCAAAATTGAAATTTCCCTCCCTGACTACAAGTTATTTCATTGATCTCAAAGTAATTTGAGAAATTTATTAAAATTACTCCGGAAGATAAAAATTTACCTCATCTTTAAATAATGGCGTATTTTTTTATTAAAAATTTAATCTCAACGCCTTTTTATTTCTCTTGAGAAATTTTTATTTCCTTTGCCAGTGCCTTCCAAAAATTATATTTCTTTCTTCAAGCTTCATTAATTGCAATCTTCAGCATTTAAATTCACAAGGCGTAATTATTTTCCCTTCCAGAACATTTTCCAAAATAAATTTCCCCTTAATAAATATTTTTCAATTTCAAAACTTCATGTGTCTAAACGAAGGGGGATATTTGATTTTTTTAGACTTTGGAAAATAATTTTAATCAAATTTTAATTGACTTCCAGCGTGGAGTGTTTTATTTGTTTAGAACAAATTTCATTTTATTTCTAATGCCTTAGAAAAATCTCATCATTCAATCTTGGGCATATTTAATTCCTTGAGGTTTGATTTTCCACACTTAAAATAATTTCAAGTTTATTTCCCAATCTAGGCGCAAATGACTTCTCCAATTTTGAGTTTCCAATCATAAAATAATTCCCCCAGCTTCAAACCTCTAGGCGCAATCAAGGGGTCTAACTTTCATTTGTCAACACTTAATCAACTTTAACCTAGCTTCCCAGCCAAGGCACATTTCTATGGGTGAGCTTTCAATTTGCAACCCCTTAGAATATTTAATTCACCCTCTTTACCTTAGGCGCACATAGGGGGTCTCATTTTAAATTTATACGCCTTAGATAAATTTTTAAATTCACTTCTTAAGTTGGGCACATTTCACACTTCAGACCTCCATTTTACTTGCCTTAGAAAAAAATCTCCACACTCCTTGCCATGCTGGGGCGCATTTCTATGGGTCTCACTTTCAGCTTAAAACATTTAGTAAGATTTCTATACCATCTTCTTCTCAAGGCGCATTCAAAGGGGCCTACTTCAAGTTTCCACGCCTTAGAAAATTCTCAATTCAACTCCTTCAAAGCTGGGCACATTTCAGCCCTTCTACTTCTAACTTTTCCTTTGCCTTAGAGAAATTTTAAACCCATCCTCTTGAAGGGTGCATTTAGGGGGTAGCTGCTTCAAATTCCAATGCCTTAGTAGATTTCCAACTCTCACCTTCTAGCTGGGCGCATTTGACCTCTGGAGCCTTCAATTTCAATTTCCATCTCTTTAGATCGAGGTGTATTAGCCAGGCTTTTAATTCCACATGCCTTAGATAAATTTAATCACTTTCTCCTCAATGGTGCACTTGGAGTCCTGTATTTTCAATCTTATCCAGCCTTAGAAACTTTCAAACTCCTTCATCCTTTTAGGTGCACTTGACCCCCTCTTCTTCCATTTTGCATTGTGGCGCATATAGGAGGGGAAGCTTTCAGTTTTCCACGCCCCAATCAAATCCCTACCTCCTTCATTAGCTTGGGCACATATAGAGGCTCCTACTTCCATTTTGAAATACTTAGCACAACTTCAAACACCTTCCTTGAAGTTTGGGTGCATTTCAAAGGTGGTACTTCCATTTTAAAACACTTAGAAATATCTTCAAGTCCCTTCACCTTGATGGGTGCATTTATCATGGCCTACTTTCACTTTTGTCAACACTTAGAAAAAATTTCATGCTTGCCTTCTCTTTGGGCGCATATGAGGGTGTGTGCTTCCAATTTCACATACTTAGAAAAATTTCTACCCTCTCTTCTCTTCAAGGCGCATATGGAGGGGCCTTCTTCAAGTTTCAAGTGCCTTAGAAAATTTTCAAGTGCCTTCTTCTCCTTAGGCGCAAACAGAGGGTCAAGCTCTAAGTTCACACACTTAAACTTTTTAGACATGCTCTTCACAAGTCAAGGCACATTTCGAAGGGTGAACTTCAAATTTAAATGCCTTAGTAGAATTTTCAACTCTCCTCCAAAGTTCTTGGGCACATATAGGAGGGTGTGCTTCAAATTTAAATCACTTAGTGAATTTTCATCACCCTCTCCTTCCTTAAGGCGCATTTGAGGCACCAAGCTTTGAATTTTGGTGACTTAGAAAATTTTCGACAACCTTCAACTCCAAGGGCGCATTTCACCATGCCTACTTCAAATTTCTTAGACTTAGAAGAATTTTCATCATCTCCAGGCAGCTAAGGTGCATTTCACACATGAGCTTTCAATTATATTAGGCTTGGATGAGTTTCAAAGCTCTCGTCCGACTTGAAGTGATTTGTTGACATTGGCCCCGGCTTGCCCTAGCTTTCTATTTTTAGAAATTTTTCTCAAATTTTGCATTTTGAACTAATTTCTGGCTCCGAAAGGCTTGATTTTTGCTTTGTTTCAAACCTCGGGATGTGATTGAACTGCTAGCGCCTAATGCCTTCCTATACCTGCTATTTTTAGCAACTTACTAAAAATAGTAATTGCTCAGAATGAGTTCAAATTTCTGTGTGTTTATCACTTGAAGATCAGCCGATCGTGGCCGGATGTTGCTTCTTTTGCAGAATGTCAGGTTTCTCAGCTTTGGATTTAGGAGGAAACCCCAATTCCTCTCCACAGCTTATTGGGGCATAGTAAGTGCTTGATTTTAATTTCTACAATTCAGTTGACTTTGGAATTTGCTGGCAGTCTCTCATCACTTATTTTCCTGACCTGTTCAGTAGTATGTTCTCACACTCACCGCTATTTATAGCATGTTTTGAAGGTGATTTACTATTTATATAGAAGCCGCTAATTTTGATACTTCCACAACCTGTGCTTGGACTTGCACTTGAATGTCGTGGTTCTCATCAGACTTGACTGCTTCACACTAGCTGATGTCACCTCATCATTTATATATCTATTTTAGAAGTGGCTACTATAAATAGTAAGTGCTCTGATTACCTTCAAATTTTACCAATGGACTTCTTGGAAGATGTTGATCACGATGGGATACCTTGATTTTTGGAAATTTTGGCGTTTGACCCCTCATTTTGGGTCCCAAAGCTGGAAACCCTAATTTGTCTTGCATGTGCCTCGAATGAGCTCCATTTAACTCATTGTTGTATGTCATCAAGCCTGCATTCTCAAGGTTGGAAGCCATCAAGGAACCTTCTAAATATAGTAATCGTCTGTACAGGACCTATCACTGGCTTCTGATGAGTTTGCATGTCACACTACCTAAGCAGATCTTGGAAACCAGAAACTCTAGGTACTATCAACATGCGAGCACTAGCTAAAAATAGCAAGTTTTCTTGAAAAGTGACCAACTTCGCTTGCATGTTACCTCGTTGCAAAGCTCTCGGAAAACCCAGAAAGATTATGCAGACATGCGCGGAGAAATCTCGCATGCAAACCCTAAAAATAGTCCCCAAAGGAAAAACTGCTAAAAATAGCACATTGTCCATTTTATCAAATGGGCAGGAGGTAGCTTTAAAGTTGTTCAAGCACAGCCATGAAAATTTGAAAATCTCAAGAAAACAACCCCAAATTAAGTACTTTACTAAAATAGAAATTGCCTAATTCACAAGCAATTCAGCGGGACCTCAAGCCAAAGTATCTATCAAATAGCATACTTATAACTCGGTTTCAAGAAGCCAACCTAATTCTGACCCTAAAAGTTGTCCTAAGAATAAACCCTAAAATCAAAAGCTCTACTTAACCAAAATTCAAATCCAGGTCAAATGGTAAGTACATCACTAGACAAAAGAATAGACCAAGAGAGACAGACCGAAAAACCCAAGCCAAAAGACCCGAACGAAGCAAAAAATTAAGGGGTCCCCATTTGCAATGGGGCTATGTGTGAAAAGGTCACAACAATACTCAAAAAATTTCTCTTAATCAAGTTGGTTTATCATTGTATTACCTACCTTACTTATGCTTTTCATTTATATCTGCTTTAATGATCTTCTTATATCGTCATTGTTCCACTTTTGCTTTAATGCTCTTATATCCTTCAGAAATATACAGGTGTATGTTTGTTTTTTTCTCTTATTTCATACATACATCTCTCACTTTATTCCCACACTCTTTTCTCACATACTCATCTCTCACTCATCTACTCTTCACACAATTTTTTCTTTTTATATCTTCATGTTCCTTTGAAAAGAGACATCACTTCACAAAGAAATGCACCCTTCCTTTACCAATCACCACCTTTCTTAAGTCATTCCTTTAATATGATGAACTTACTTTTATTTAAGTAAGCGTTGCCTTGAGCACTTACTGATCTTTAATAATTGTTTCCATTTTATACATTTATTCATTACCATTTTCCTTAACAAATCTAAGCGTTTCCTTTTACTAATTAATGGTTGCACCTTATATCATTGATCTTCAAATATAATCGCTGCATAATAAAATTTCTCATATTGCATATCTTAGTCGATTGCTCACATTTCATATCTTAGATTATTATAAATAAAATTGCTGCCCTATGAAAGGTAATCACTGTTTTAAATAGATTGTTGTTCTCTATAAGATTATCGCTACCTTTAATAATTGTTGTTCCCTCATTAATTTTGATATCCTTATCACAAATCGTTGCTCTAATTAATCTTCATCAAATTGCTTCTATATGTTATATATCTTCATTATGTAAATATCAAACTTTGCATGGAGTAGGCCTGCATTTTCAAATAATTGTTTTGTCTTGCAAATACTAGGGTAGGAGGAATCAACCAGCATGGAGAAGTCGGCTTCAACACCAAGAAAACTTATTAATTTGTAACAAGTCGACCTTGGATACTAAATGTTATTCATAAGTGCAACACTCTCATACATATGAATTCAAACGTATCTCAAAATTTCATAATTAAGTAGATTCTTCTTGACTTCCATATCTCTATGATTTCATCAAATACCTTAACTTTCATTGTTGTCATATTATAGATGAAGTCGGTCACGAATGACAATATAGTGACTTTTGGTCTTTATCGATTTTCCTCTTTCAACACTATCATTCATTTGAGATCAATGACAACTTTCCAATAATCTCTCATATTCGTTTGATATCAATGACAATAAACTTACAATCTTTCATGCTCCTTCGATGTCACTAACAATTAATTCCAACAAAAACAATACGTATACTTAGGAGAATTGATTTTGAACGCAAAATTGCATCTGGGTTTTCCACCACTCTTTTCTTTGATTGGGTAAAGTATTCTAATTACACTTGTAGAGCCTTAGAAGTGGAAGGATCATTTGAAAACATAACTTTCTTGTCTTCTATCCAAGAGAACAATGCATGTTTGACAATAATTTCTTCTTGTTCTAGAGACATCCCTTGC
This sequence comes from Sequoia sempervirens, assembly GCA_007258455.2. Taxonomy (NCBI): domain Eukaryota; kingdom Viridiplantae; phylum Streptophyta; class Pinopsida; order Cupressales; family Cupressaceae; genus Sequoia; species Sequoia sempervirens. Next base: position 14,926 of record VDFB02128542.1, on the reverse strand, counting down.
ATTTGTGCCACTAGTATGGCATTCTACACTCCTAGCAATTGATAGAGGGGTTGCCCTATATGATTTTCTCCTTGATGTCCTTTTTTTTCTATATTTTACTATAAATTCCCCTTTGGACAAGCTTTGGGTGGGTGTACACCATTACAATGAAAGCACCATGCATTTGAATGATCTACAATATTATTTTCCTTGGGATCATGTCTCTTATTGGACTAGGTATGGTATTTTGTGGTGGAGATGGCACCGACACAATTTGGTGGGATACTTTCTATTGAGAAGAGCTTCCCCTTACAAGTTTAGTATCTATTTGGCTAGTACTGCTCATCCTAGAACCTTGAACATTTTTATAAGAGGGTTATGAAGCCTATTGCCTTTTTAGATTGATGATTTCATTTGAAAAGCTTTAGAGGATAATTTTCATATCATCCATCTAAGATGTCATAGAGGAGTTGATACTATAGCTATTGGTACTTGAGAGGAAGGATAGATATACATGAAAGGAGGAGTTTGATTGGAATTTGATATGAGAGGATCTACTTTTGGCAAGTCCTCTAGTAATGGAATTGAAAACTCAAGAAAAATAGACATGGATGGCCTTGGAGTAAGTTTTCTTGCATCAATCAAGCAATTTTATGCTCTAATCACCAATCATACATAGAGGATTTTTCCTCCTAAGAACTGAATTATAACAACAAAATTTGAATTGAAAGATTTAAAGTAAAAAATAAATGCCATACCTATTGGTGGTCATGCAGAGACATGGATTCTTTATAAGGTTTTGTGAAAGCAGGTGCTGAAATTTGTGATTGCCTCTTGTAGTGCTCACTTGATTGTTATCAATTGTTGCAACAATGAGGATCAATCTCCCTTTTCATTAAATATTTGAAAGAATGGAATCCTTAACTCGTCCCATGTAGAGATAGAATTAGGTAGAAGCGAGTGATACCAATCTAGAACTTTTCCTTTAAAGAAAGTTGCAAGTAATCTTAATGCAACATTTTACTTAGTGACATGGTGAATTGTACACATATTTGCTACATCTTGAAGATGCTCAACAAGAGACTTTATGTCAAGTCTCTGGTGTGTTTCAAAATATCCTTGAGAGCATTAGCTAGGATAGGGTCCCATATAGTTGGAGGTACTTGAGGAATCAACATACTACTATTCCAAAAAAAATTTAAATGGGAGCTCTGAGTGCAACCATTTGAGAAGATAATGGATCCAGTTTCACTACTCTTCTCTTATGAATAACCACCAACGGGGTAAATAAAAGATTTAGATGTTGAAAGTGATCTTGCAACTTGCCTTTCACTCATACAACCTCAAATTGACTTTTAATCAAGCGATTTTGGTTTCGAGTCCCATCGAGCATGCCAAAAACTTTTGATTTACATATTTAGGCTTAGCTATGAATTTGTATCAAAATGAGAAATCTCACAAACATGGTACTTGGTTTGTGACATAACCTCTAGAATTTTAGAAGATGGCTCTTCATATAATTTTTAATTGATTTTCTAGATGGGTAAGTGCACCAAGATGGTTCCCAAAAAGGGGGCTTAAGTGGCCACTTTTTTTTCGAAATCAGGAAATACTGACCTTGGACGTGAAATTGAGGATAGTTACACTCAAAATTTTGAGATGGAACAAAAACAAGGATCGAAGTGTTCCGAGTCTACTTTTTAAACTACTAATTTATTTTGAAAATGGTTGAGATTAATGGGTTCAAAAGAGGGATGTACATAAATTGGTGTTGTTTTTGTCAGAAAAATATAACATAGCAACTCTTATATGACCCTAGCACAGTGGACTTTTTTGTAGTATTTTTAAAATCGCTACGGTCAAAAGTTAGCTAATAGTATCTAGTTGATGCATAATTTTTCTGATAATTTTTTAATGAATATTTGATTTTTTAATAATTTTCTAAGTGGGCACTTCCTGAAAAGCAGAATTTTGGCCGTGCTTCCCCTACAAATTTTGGAAAATAATTGATTTTTTTATTTTTTATTTAAATTTGTAGAATGGAGTCTAGTTTCTAAAAATGTAATTTATTTGAAATTTTGATGAATGGTTAATTTATAATGAAAAAACACCAAACACTATTTTTTGGCAAAAAAGAGATACAAATAAAAGAAATTATGGATGAAAGGCTTAACATTGTCAAAAAGTGAAAAAAATTACATCGTTGGATAGCTACTTAACATTGTCAAAAAGTGAAAAAAATTACATCATTGGATAGCTAAGAGAGAACCTAACATTACCCATGTGTTCGATTTTGTCGATATTGAACCAGATGCAATCCTGATGGTGAGCACGAACCTGATTATGTGAAAAATTGTAGAATTTGCAAAAACACGTCTCTGGTCGTTGGGAATGCCCTCCAAGCCTTTGGGTTGGTATTCCAAGGAAAATATCAATGCTAAGGCTTGGGGATTCCTAAAGAAAAATATAATGTGAGTGTGTTATAACGCACTCATGTTATGTCTTAGTTTTGACATTTTTTTGCTTCTCTGAGATATATGTCAAGCAAGACATAATGCGAGCGCATTATAACGTGCTCGCATTATGTCTTCCTTTATGTTAAATGTCACCCTATTGAATGTTTGTTGATATATTTGTATGTTTTTATGTACATGTATGTTGGTGTGTCATGTATGTATGTTTGTATGCATGCTTTTATGTATGCATGTATGCATGTATGTATCAGTGCATGTATATTGTATGTATGCCTAAATGTATGTAAGATTGTATCTACACATGTATGTATGTATGCTTGTATGGATGTAGGATTCTATGTGCATATGTATTATGCTTGTATGTATTTATGTATGTCTTTAGAGGGAGGGAGAATTTTAAGAGAGAGAGAGAGAGGTCTAGGTAGTGTGGGATGGGGAGAGAGAGAGAGTCTGGAGAGAGGGAGAGGGGGTGGAAGTGAGATTTTAAGAGAGAGGTGTTGATGTGTTTTTCGTGACCGTACCAACGTAGAATAAAGTTGCCAACGGCTACCCTATTCTCTCTTGATCAAAGTATCCAGCACGCTAAGATTGCGAGAGAGTTCGTGCGTTCAACTCCAAGGTTCTTTTAGTGCGAATAGGCTCAGTTGGCTCGATGTGATTTGCTGGTATTTCAAGGGGACTTACGGAATTGTTCAGCAGCAGAGAAAGGAATTCAAATGCTCGAAAGATTTGTCTATGAAGCGCGGGTTTCCTATTCTAACCAGAAAGTGTTGAATTTAAAGTGATGCAGGGTTAAGAAGGCTCGAATCTACTCTAAGGCGTGGGACATGGCGATCAATTCTCACAAACTTCAACCAGGCTCTGCTTTGCCTCGCTTCGGACAACCTCCACAAAACCGGTGCAATCTTCAAAGGAGTAGCTCGAGGTGTTCAGATCACAACTTAGCATGAAAATACCATCACAACGACGCATATAAACACACAAATCATGATCGAAGTTAAGTACATAATATTCCAGTTGACCACACAAGGCGCATTCACCGTCAGCGAACACACTAGTGGTATGGATAGACGAAGTTTGCTCAAGTTGAAGACCACATTCCACAACTACTACCTACTTGCATGGAATGAAAATTATACTACTTTGAACTATTTTACGCTACCATTTGAATCGAAAGGACGAAGAAACCTTGCTAGCTACTCACAACAAAGACGAAATTCACCATCAATGAAAAACTCTTTTATTGAGAGAGTGTTTACAACAATTTCTTACAAAGTTTTCAAAGGGAAAACTTTCCCTCTTCTTCAAACTATACTATCAATCTATACTAAGTTACTCTAAGCTATCACCTAGCTGTCTCTCTATTCTATGTCTACTTTGAGCTAATTTCTAATGAGGTACAAATGAGGGGGACTCCCCCCTTTATAGTTGGCCAAGTCCAACGGACGGCTCAGATTACAATTGGCTGGATGGCCCAGATTGTGCCACCTCAGCCCTAAACAAGATTCACCCTAAAAACTACCAGCAAGAGGAGTGGGGTAATAAATGAGCCATTAATGGCCACCATCTTCTAGAATATTATAGCCTTGAAATGCGTTCACACTGCTCTGTTGTTCGCATTCAGCCAATTCTGTTGATCGCTTGTAGGAGGGTAAAAGAGTCTCTAAGATTGCCTCCTCAGATAATAAAATTTGATAGAATTCGGAGTTCAACTGCTCTTGATCTTCTTCTTGACGTTGTTCTTCAACTTTTCTCGAGCTTCCATTCTTTTCTCCATCTTGAGTTTTGAAAACATTTCCTCTCTATCACTAAGTCTCAACACTTAGCCATTTTCTTGCAACTTTTCCTTCATTCATGATTTATCATCTTGGACTATTTGCTTCATCATCATCATTTGGTCTCGACGTTCTACCTGCAAAACAAACAAGGAGAAGAGCATCAGAACACTTCATAATATAAATTCAACGTACTTACCAGGATTCTCACGTTCTAATTTCCAAGCATTCATTGCCTTCACTAGCCAGCTTTGCGTTCAAAATCTTCATGCCTTAGCCAATTTTCCAACCCATCTTGCATTTTGCCTAGTGAACTTCACTCTGATATTTCATCCAGCTCAGATTCGAGAAAAAAAATGTTTTCATCAGGAACTCGATCAAAATCATCTAGGTGCCCAACTTCAAATTCATCCGCCAAGGTGACATACTTCAACATCCTTTTCCTTGCCTTAGAAAAATTTTCAAACTTTTACTTAGGAAATTCATCAACCTGGTGCCCATTTAAAATCTTTATCACAGAATCCTCGACAAGCTGTGGAAGACCTTAAAATCCATTCCTCGTCGATAATCTTCAATACCCAGAAGAAAATTTCCTTCAGAACATGTCGGACTCATGGGTGTACAACAAATAGGCTCATTTAATTTTCTTGAATTTTGAACCTTTGAAAAATAACTTTCAACAATTTATTTCATCCCCTCTGAGAATTTTGTTGCTCTGACTTGAAAATTTTCGTTGATCCTGTGCAGCAGGCATCATTTGACTTCATCCCCAGCAATTTTGTTCATGCCTCAGGAAAATCTCACATCTCCACAGGCTTAGGCGTTTTTATCCTAAGGAAGAAATTATGTGCCTTAGAAAATTTTGAATCACCTAGCATTTTGAATTTTATCTTTTCCTTAGAAAATTTTATTCATTCTTCAATTCATTCTTCCTGTGAGGAAAATCACCTTGCATTTTGCCGTGGTGAGAAAATTTTATTAACTTCACTTAGAAGATCTTCCTTGAAAGCACATCATACTTAGCATATTTTATTTTTCATCGCCTAACATATCCTATTCATCACCCCTTGGGCGCATTTCTCATTTCAAGAAGATATTAAGAATCTTCAACGCATTGGCACTCTTTAAATCCATCCACCTTTACACTTTACCTTAGGCACATATCTCACTTCATGAAGGACATTTTCAAAAAAAATTCCAATGCCTAGGATATTATTTTTATCACATGGCAATATCATCTCTCAAGTCTAGGCGCATTTCATTCACCATGGAAAACATTCACAATGCCTAGTAATATTCACTTGTCTTCATCCATATTTGGGCGTATTCAAAAGGGAGAGAAAGAAGTCAACATCTTTTTGTCTTCTTCCTAGCTTGCATGGCACATTTGGAGGTTGATGAAGAATGTGCTGGAGGATGGAACTTCTTCTAACGCCTTTGACTCTTTGACCAGCTTCTCTAAACATGGCGCATTTCACCCCTTGAGCAAGATGGGCGCATTTTGGCATATGAGGTGGACGAGATTCTTTGACTTCCTTGACTTTCTCGGTTTTGTCTTCACATGGCCTCTTTTGGGCACATTTTGGCATGAGAGGACGACGAGCTTTGTTGACCCTTTGACTCACTTGCTGCATGGGCGCATTTTGATGGGTGAGGAGGACGAGATTCTTGCCTTAGAAAATTTTGCATGCCACTACCTTGAGCTGGGCGCATTTTGCCATGGGTGAAGGACAAACTTTGTTGACCTCCTTGACTTTCTTGGGCGCATTTCTTACTTGATGAAGGATGGGCGCAAATGGAGGGTGGTGGAGGATGCTTTATGCCTTAGAAAAATTTTGAACTTCTCCCTAGAGTGAGAGCATTAGCCATGGGTGAAGGTTGAGGGATTGATACTTAAATTTTCTGACATGAGATTTTGCATGAGGGTGCATTTACAGCTATGGGAGGTCGTCTGCTTACCTTTGAATATTTTTCCATCAACTTCATGAAATTCTGGGCACATTTTCCAGCAAAGCAGGAGGATTTTCAACACTTAGCCATTTCTTGACTCTAGGCGAAGATGGGCACACATTTGGAAGGTGGTGCGGGGATGAAGCGGACTAGTCTCTTTTTTCTCAGGTGCGCGGTTCATCCATGCCACATATTTATAGTAAGCCAACCGATTTTTGCATATCGAGCTTCAGGAATGATTGAAATTTTAAATAACATCCTCCGCGACCTTGTTGCAGATTGATACTTTACTTCTTTAGTCGGCCCTTTTTAGCCATTCACGAGTGATTTACTATAAATATTAATTGCTTGTAATGGCCTCAATTTCTGTTTGATTTGAAATTCGAATGGTAGCTCCCTCACCATGTGATATATACCACTTGACATCGGCGCGTACAAGCGATTTGCTATTTTAACTGTTCCAAAATGACTTCTCTCGTAAGTACTCTGTTGTCTTCAAATTTTGTAATTAAGCGAAGGATCTTGTCCAGCGATGGTTTACATTTTTTGAAAATTCGACTTTTACCTTCTTTTTTAAGGTCCGACGACCAATTTGCTCTGCATGCATATCAAATGATCTCTATTTGTCCTCGTTTCTGTTGCATAGCGATCAGCTCGTGATTCTGAAGTGCTGGGAGGCAGCTGCTGGGACGCACCTGCTAAAAATAGTAAGTTCCCAAATGAGTGGTTATCTCCGTTTGCATGTCACATCACTGCGAAGCTCTCGTAAAACCCATAAGGAATATGCCCACATGCAAAGAAAACCCTGACATGCAAACCCTAAAAATAGCCTCTAAAGGATGAACTCTGAAAGTTGTCATCTCACTTTGCATGTTAAATCATCGTGAAGGTCTCGAATAACCCAGAAGGAATATCGGACATCTGAGAAAACTCGCATCTAAGCCTAAAATTTGCTCTGGAAGCTGAACTGCTAAAAATAGAAAGTTGTCTATTTCAGCTCAAATTTTGCACGCAAGTAACTTGATGTGCTCTGAATGCAGTGTGACTGTCGAAATTTCAAAAAATGCTGACGGATTGCCTGTAATTGCACACTTACTAAAAATAGTAAGTACCTGAAATTCGATGAAACTTAGCTGAGAGCTTGCTGGAAGCACACTAACAACAACGTTAGTCTCAGATTTCAATTTATTCACCTCATTGAATTCAAATTGGCATGAAGGAATCAAACCCTAATTTTAAAGACTTGGCCAAAAACCCAATTTACGTTCAAAGATGGGTACATCCCCAAATAGATAAGGCGAGAGAGAGACAATAGCAAAAACAAACCAAAATCAAGCCAAAAGTTCGAAACGAAGTGAAAATTAGGGGGTCCCCATTTGCAATGGGGCGATGTGTGAAAAAGATCACAACATTAGCCCCAACCTGAATAAATGTTCCTAAACATTTCAAAGACTAAATCCATTCCATACTCAGAACCCTTGGATAATTCTTTCAAAACCTATCAATTGACTAGGGGATATACTTAAAAGGGAAGAAAAATCCTAAATTGGATCAAGGCACCTCATCTTTTGATTACGAGTATGTGCATATGTGTTCATTCCAGCTCAAAAGACTGTTGAAGCTCCTAGGATCCGTCATAGCAAGTTATATAAATATCTTAACTTCAAAAGCATCCTGCACATTGCCTCGCTGCTAGTCAGGCGTCCATAGCCCCGACAAGGTTGTCGCTACAATTCTCACGAATATTGCTCCACTTCCGGTCGGGCGTCCATAGCCCTGGTGGAGTTACTCGTATGTTCCCAAAACCAATATTTCATGATATTTTTCTTTCATTTTTCATTTTCTTTTTTTCTTTTGATATTTCTTTGAAGCACATTTACTTTTCTTCATTTGATTTCTCCGTCAATTCTTTGATTGGCTGGCAGGGAATGAAGCTTCCAATGGGTCTGAGAATTGCAGTGGCACTGAAGCAAGACATAAGATTTTCACTCGCCAAGACTTCTCCTAAGAAACCTCAATGACTTAGAGCAATTAATCATATGTGTAAAATATAGCAATCGCGAGACTTGGTGTCAAGACACAATAGATGATTCCCTTCCGAGTCAAGTACAGATCCTAACCAAATGATAAGACTTGAAAGAATAACCTCGGATTTTAAAGCACTTCCTAGATGATTATCTAAGAAATGGACTAACATTATATCAACATTGTATTGGAGTGTGGCGAAAACAACACAACACCCCCCCTCACAATTGGAATCCCCTTTTATTGAAAGCGAACTAAACTACGAAAGCAAGACAACCTATATAAACAAAAACAAAAAAAACTTTAAACGAACAAGAATCAAAAGACCTAAGCACATATAACCCCTAGCATGATTTCTCAGGATGTTCAGCAGCGACAAAACAACGGTGATGGTGCGGAGCCTAGCAAATTTGTCCTTGAACTCAAAAAAGTAATCTTTCACAACACAAATCTCAAACTCAAGCAAAACTTCAGGAAAAATTAGCAATTGAGGCAACTCATCCAGACCATGATTGATCCATAAACAAGTTTTCTTTCCTAAATCTCCATAATCAAAGTGATATTCCTTGTAACCAATAGTAGGGAAAGATACAACCTGGTGGTCTTCATTTGCTAGCATGAATTCTTGCCTGTCGTCCATTGCTTCATCAGGAGGTCGAAGTTGATGGTGAACCATACCACTTGCATCTAAAACGTGTGGACGATCCAAACTGGGAGGAGTGGGGTGGGAAATCAATTCAAGAGGGCATTTGGAAATTTGGATCATTTCATTCGTCAACTCTTTCTGAATCCCTAACAATGGATCAAGCCCCAACCTGAATTGTTTTTCATTTTTGATCTCTTCATCAAGCAGTGTTTCATTTGTTTCAATTTCATCAAGCAATTCTTCCATGACCGTGAATAATGGATCAAGTGTTGACGCGAAGTTCATTTCATATTCTGCCTCCAACTTGGTAGCCCATTGATCATTAAACACATCATCTTGACTTAAGCTGCTTATCATTTCTTCCATCTTGTTCAAGCATGATTGAACCTTTTCACCAAGGAGCGTTCCTTCTTGAAGTGTACCGAAATTGCATCCCTCTTCATGTTCTCCTCCTCGAGTGAATAAGTCTTTCACATCATCTCTACTTTGAGCGAAGTCCTTTGTTCTTGGTTCTTGATGATCTTCAATAACTTGTAATCTTGTACATTTATTCACATCCATATGCTGGCAGTTGCCTTGGGTGGTTTCTCTTCCTTAGATATATCCCATTGCTTCTTTGATCTTTGCTCCAATAGCCTCTTGTTCTAGTGTGATGTAGGAACAATCTTCATCCGCTTGCTCCTTAAGCTCGATCACATCGTCTTCTTGTAACTTATTTTCTATGTTGTTAGATGATGTTGAGGTATCCTCTTCATTTGGTGCTGAAAGCGTTTGTGTGGCATATTCAATCCATCCTTTGTCTTTGAAGAATCCATATGGTAGCACTGGTAATCCGAGGTGACACTTGGCAAAGTTGATGGCTCCTTCACATGTTGTGCAAGTGAACTCTAGATGAGGTGCGTTGTGAATCCAACACCAACGAGGGAGCATAACACCTTTCAAGCAAACATTGCCAAGTTCCATCTGACTTTGGATCCTAAGTATGAATCTCGTGAAAGCCTCATCCACAACTCCCAGAAGACTATAATCATCAGGTTCTACATCCAATACTCCTGGCTTAGGGACATCCCAAAAGAAAATTTTCCCTCAGAGAACAAGCTCTATCCTTGAGACGAATGTTAAGCAACTGATTTCTTCGTGCTGGGAGGTCTCATGAACTCGACATCTTCCTGGCAAAGCAAACTTAGACAAATTCTCGGGCCATAGTTGTGCATTCAATCTTTCTTGAATCTGAGCAATATCCATGAGACTGTCTTGGGAGCAAGAAATATGCCCATCCATTGAGAAATCTCTTTTTTGATTTTCCATTTTTTGATTTTTTTGAATTTTTTAACTTTTCACCTTTTTTGGATTTTTTGATATAAGAGAGATCTAACATATCTCCGATTTGAAACTTCAAAGCTCATACTGGTTCCTTCCAGCCTCTGGAACAATTCGAAGCTCGCCCTCCTTCTAGCGCCAATTCTATTGATGTGTTTTTCGTGACCGCACCAACGCAGAATAAAGTCGCCAACGGCTACCCTATTCTCTCTTGATCAAAGTATCCAGCATGCTAAGATTGCGAGAGAGTTCGTGCATTCAACTCCAAGGTTCTTTTAGTGCGAATAGGCTCAGTTGGCTCGATGTGATTTGCTGGTATTTCAAGGGGACTTATGGAATTGTTCAGCAGCGGAGAAAGGAATTCAAATGCTCGAAAGATTTGTCTATGAAGCGCAGGTTTCCTATTCTAACCAGAAAGTGTTGAATTTAAAGTGATGCAGGGTTAAGAAGGCTCGAATATACTCTAAGGCGTGGGACATGGCGATCAATTCTCACAAACTTCAACCAAGCTCTACTTTGCCTCGCTTTGGACAGCCTCCACAGAACCGGTGCAATCTTCAAAGGAGTAGCTCGAGGTGTTCAATTCACAACTTAGCTTGAAAATACCATCACAACGATGCATATAAACACACAAATCATGATCGAAGTTAAGTACATAATATTCCAGTTGACCACACAAGGCACATTCACCATTAGCGAACACACTAGTGGTATGGATATACGAAGTTTGCTCAAGTTGAAGACCACATTCCACAACTACAATCTACTTGCATGGAATGAAAATTATACTACTTTGAACTATTTTACGCTACCATTTGAATCAGAAGGATGAAGAAACCTTGCTAGCTACTCACAACAAAGACGAAATTCACCATCAATGAAAAACTCTTTTATTGAGAGAGTGTTTACAACAATTTCTTACAAAGTTTTCAAAGGGAAAACTTTCCCTCTTCTTCAACTACACTATCAATCTATACTAAGCTACTTCTAAGCTATCTTCATTTTGTCTCTATTCTATGTCTCTGTAGGCTAATTTCTATTGAGGTACAAATGAGAGCTCCCCTTTATAGTTAGCCAAATCCAGCGAGACTGACTCAGTCTGTTAATTTGGATGGCCCAGTTATTGCCACCTCGACCTAACAAAGATTCACCCTAAAACTACCGGCCAAGAGGTGGGGTAATAAATGAGCAAATTGTGGCCACCATCTTCTAGAATATTATATGTAATCGTTCACATCTTGTTGTTAGCATTGACCAGTCTGACCGGCTTGTAGGAGGGTAAAAGAGTCTCTAAGATTGCCTCCTCAGATAATAAAATTTGATAGAATTCGGAGTTCAACTGCTCTTGATCTTCTTCTTGACGTTGTTCTTCAACTTTTCTCGAGCTTCCATTCTTTTCTCCATCTTGAGTTTTGAAAACATTTCCTCTCTATCACTAAGTCTCAACACTTAGCCATTTTCTTGCAACTTTTCCTTCATTCATGATTTATCATCTTGGACTATTTGCTTCATCATCATCATTTGGTCTCGACATTCTACCTGCAAAACAAGCAAGGAGAAGAGCATCAGAACACTTCATAATATAAATTCAACTTACTTACCAGGATTCTCACGTTCTAATTTCCAAGCATTCATTGCCTTCACTAGCCAGCTTTGCGTTCAAAATCTTCATGACTTAGCCAATTTTCCAACCCATCTTGCATTTTTCCTAGTGCACTTCACTCTGATATTTCATCCAGCTCAGACTCGAGAAAAAAAAAATGTTTTCATCAGGAACTCGATCAAAATCATCTAGGTGCCCAACTTCAAATTCATCCGCCAAGGTGACATACTTCAACATCCTTTTCCTTGCCTTAGAAAAATTTTCAAACTTTTACTTAGGAAATTTATCAACCTGGTGCCCATTTAAAATCTTTATCAAAGAATCCTCGACAAGTTGTGGAAGACCTTAAAATCCATTCCTCGTCGATAATCTTCAATACCCAGAAGAAAATTTCCTTCAGAACGCGTCGGACTCATGGGTGTACAATGAACGGGTTCATTTAATTTTCTTGAATTTTGAACCTTTGAAAAATAACTTTCAACAATTTATTTCATCCCCTCTGAGAATTTTGTTGCTCTGACTTGAAAATTTTCGTTGATCCTGTGCAGCAGGCATCATTTGACTTCATCCCCAGCAATTTTGTTCATGCCTCAGGAAAATCTCACATCTCCACAGGCTTAGGCATTTTTATCCTAAGGAAGAAATTATGTGCCTTAGAAAATTTTGAATCACCTAGCATTTTGAATTTTATCTTTTCCTTAGAAAATTTTATTCATTCTTCAATTCATTCTTCCTGTGAGGAAAATCACCTTGCATTTTGCCGTGGTGAGAAAATTTTATTAACTTCACTTAGAAGATCTTCCTTGAAAGCACATCATACTTAGCATATTTTATTTTTCATCGCCTAACATATCCTATTCATCACCCCTTGGGCGCATTTCTCATTTCAAGAAGATATTAAGAATCTTCAATGCCTTGGCACTCTTTAAATCCATCCACCTTTACACTTTACCTTAGGCGCATATCTCACTTCATGAAGGACATTTTCAAAAAAAATTCCAACGCCTAGGATATTATTTTTATCACATGGCAATATCATCTCTCAAGTCTAGGCACATTTCATTCACCATGGAAAACATTGACAACGCCTAGCAATATTCACGTGTCTTCATCCATATTTGGGCGTATTCAAAAGGGAGAGAAAGAAGTCAACATCTTTTTGTCTTCTTCCTAGCTTGCATGGCGCATTTGGAGGTTGTTGAAGAATGGGCGCATTTTATATGTGCTAGAGGATGGAACTTCTTCCAATGCCTTTGACTCTTTGACCAGCTTCTCTAAATATGGCGTATTTCACCCCTTGAGAAGGATGGGCGCATTTTGGCATATGAGGTGGATGAGATTCTTTGACTTCCTTGACTTTCTTGGTTTTGTCTTCACATGGCCTCTTTTGGGCGCATTTTGGCATGAGAGGAGGATGAGCTTTGTTGACCCTTTGACTCACTTGTTGCATGGGCGCATTTTGATGGGTGAGGAGGACGAGATTCTTGCCTTAGAAAATTTTGCATGCCACTACCTTGAGCTGGGCGCATTTTGCCATGGGTGAAGGACGAACTTTGTTGACCTCCTTGACTTTCTTGGGTGCATTCCTTACTTGATGAAGGATGGGCGCAAATGGAGGGTGGTGGAAGATGCTTTATGCCTTAGAAAATTTTTGAACTTCTCCCTAGAGTGAGGGCGCATTTAGCCATGGGTGAAGGATGAGAGTTGATACTTAGAAATTTTCTAGCATGAGATTTTGCATGAGGGCGCATTTGGCTATGGGAGGTGGATATCTTTTTACCTTTGAATATTTTCCATCAACTTCTTCAAAGTGGGCACATTTTAGCAAGGCAGGAGGATTTTCAACACTTAGCCATTTTCTTGACTCTAGCTGAAGATGGGCGCATTTGGAAGGTGGTGCAGGATGAAGTTGCAGACTTAGTCACTTTTTCTTTGCCTTTGCCAGATTATCCGTGCCCTGCTATTTATAGTAAGCCTTCTGATTTTTGCATAGCTGAAGCTCATAATGATTTGAAATTTTAAACACTGCATCCTCACGACCTTGTTACCCCGTTGACACTGCTATTTTTAGTCGGGCCGCTATTTTTAGCCCATTTTTTAAGGTGATTTGCTATAAATAGTAATTGCTTGCTTCTGATAGCTCCATAGCTCTGTTTGATTTGAAATTCGAATGAGGCGCTCCTCACCACGTGACCTTACCACTGACATCGGCGCATGCAACTGATTTGCTATTTTTAACCTATTTCCAAAATGACTTACTATAAATAGTAAGTTCTCCATTTGTCTTCAAATTTTACCAGCAGATAGCTTGAAGGATGTTGATTGCGATGGTTTACACCAGTTTTCAAAAATTCTAACTTTTTACCCTTCTTTTCAGGGCCCGAAGCTGGAAACCCTAATTTGCTCTGCATGCATATCAAATGATCTATGTTTGTCCTTGTTTCTGTTGTGTAGCGATCAGCTTGTGATTCTGAAGTGCTGGGAGGCGGCTGCCGGGACGCACCTGCTAAAAATAGTAAGTTCCCAAATGAGTGGTTATCTCTGTTTGCATGTCACATCACTGTGAAGCTCTCTAAAAACCCATAAGGAATATGCCAACATGCAAAGAAAACCCTAACATGCAAACCCTAAAAATAGCCTCTAAAGGCTAAACTCTGAAAATTGTCGTCTCACTTTGCATGTTACATCATCGCGAAGGTCTCCAAAAACCCAGAAGGAATATCCAGACATGCGAAGAAAAACTCTGCATCTAAGCCCTGAAATTTGTTCCAAAAGCTGAACTGCTAAAAATAGAAAGTTATATGTTTTAGCTCAAATTTTGCACATAAGTAACTTGATGTGCTCTGAATGCAATGTGACTGTCGGAATTTCAAAAAATGCTAACGGATTGCTTGTAATTGCACACTTACTAAAAATGGTAAGTACCTGGAATTCGATGAAACTTAGCTGAGAGCTTGCTGGAAGCACACTGACAACAACGTTATTCTCAGATTTCAATTTATTCACCTCATTGAATTCAAATTGGCGTGAAGGAATCAAACCCTAATTTTAAAGACTTGGCCAAAAACCCAATTTATGTTCAAAGACGGGTACATCCCCAGATAGACAAGGCGAGAGAGAGACAACAACAAAAACAAACCAAAATCAAGCCAAA
>VDFB02128541.1:0-12433 GCA_007258455.2 Sequoia sempervirens | reverse complement strand
AGTTTAGTTCAATTCAATTCAATTATGGTTCAATTATCTTCAGTTGCATGTAGTTATTTTGAGTTGAATGCTAGTTGACTTGAGTTGACTTGAGTTGCATGACTAATGACTTCAGTTGCATGAAAAATAACAGGTGGATACTTTCAGTGAAGGGGGGATGATTGATCATGCATAATGTTTGCATGAATTGGTGGAGAGATATGTTTCAATTAACTAAGATTGACTTGGGTCCACCTTGGGCACCCAAGTTGGCATCTTTCAGTTAACACCTTTTGCATGAGAAGATATTTACAAGGCCTAGTCAAGTGGGCCCATTCTTGGGTGCCAACTTTGAGGTGAAGTTTGCATGATATCTTCTTGACCAAAGTTCAGCTAAGTGTTCAGTTTGGGGTGCCTAAATTGAGGAAGACTTTGGTTTGACTTCAGATTACATTGTGGAACTCTACTTGCCCAATCTAGGTGTAGATTTTTGTGAGGAGATATATGCTCTTGTATTGTACAACTCTTATGAGTTTAATTGGCATATTATTCTATTAATTACAACAAGTGTATGAGAGTTCCATGAGAGTTTATTGCAAGTTGTGAAGAAGGATTGTTGAAGGCAAGGAAGCATATCAATCAAGGATTGATACAGTATTATTGTAATCTTGTTCTAAGGTTAAATAATACAAGCACTATTGATTCTGGTGGAGTTTTTTCCCGAAAGGGTTTCTCTATGTATATGTTGTGTCACTTCTATCTTCTTGTCTCATTCTTCTGCAATATTCTATCTCTTTCTACAATTGGTAAAATTGATCTAAACAGATTAATCATACACAAAGAATTGTGAAAAAGAACACTTAATTAGATCTATAGTCTCATATTTTTACAAGTTTTAAGCTACAATATTACCTTCATTTTCAATAGATACTCCTAATTGCCCGTGTGTATGATGGAAACCTTGGCATAATGGTTTGTACAATTCTGAACTACTGCATAACCTGCTGCCAATAAAAGGGCATGATAACAAAATCCATGTGGCCTATCAAAAATCGCTCGTGTTGCAAGTTGTGGAGCTATCGATGGTCATCTACCCACCTCATACCTCTATATGGCCACCATCTACCCAGTTCGGGCCACAATGTATCAAACTATAATCTCCAAAATTGGAGGTCCCCGTACCTCCACTGGTGTACTAACTCATACGTGTGATCCATCGACCTGCTAGGGTTTTTCCTCCAGGGATACCTGATTGGTCGGATGCAAGTGATATGCAAAAATGCCCACACCTGTAATAACATGCAAGCGGTGAGGCTCATGTACTTACAGTGCACAAACCTGCCCAACTCTAGGTACAAGTGTGCGAGCATGTTGCAACCCCACAAGAAGATGGTCCACTACTCCTCCATGGCTCTAATAGTTTGGATGAGGCACCTGTGAAGGTGAGAGCCTTGCCCATCCATGGTCACCCGCATGGTGACCGTCACGAACATCACCCTTCAAACAAGAGGGAAAACTGCATTACTGTGCTTGTACTAGTGAATATAAACATGGCTAGTCTCGTCACTAGGGTCTGTATGCCATGTGCAGTATCAGATGCCCTCAAATCACTCTCGAACCAAGCATGTATCATCTAGCACCAACCGTTGTGTATAGATTGGGAGGTCAGTGATCTGGTAGACGTCCTCCAACGTGATGGTCATCTCGCTTATCAGAAGGTAGAATGTCGAGGTGGTCGAGTCCCACCACTCCATCAGTGCCATGAGCATGTGATCATGATAGAGCATATCAGGCATAGTGTGAGCCCACCATAGGCCTACTAGTCAAAGATGCCCCTCCTCATCAGGGGACATGCGCTATGCATGATTGTGAAGCATCTAAAACACACGTCTGCTGCCATGCTCCTGCATCTCTGGGTAATCTTGTAAAATAAAAAAAGATTCAAGTCAAATCCATCTACATCAAAAAATTCTCACTTCTACATCAAAATTTCTCTAAGTATGGCCTCCAATGTGCCGACAGGATGTCTTTGCATCATTAGGATGCCTGCGCTTTAAATTTTAAAAAATTACTAAAAAAATGCAATAAAAGGCATAAAAATGGGCTTTTCAGACTCACCTAGTCAACCTCATGTCCCTCGATAACTGCCCAATGTAGCTACTCGATCCATGGCTCCTCAAACTCCCATTTGTGAGGCATTTTGTTGGCTTTTCTCTCATAAAATTTAGTAAAAAACTTGCCATGAATTGTGAAAATGACCCTTCTAGGGGTCCACCCGAGTATATATAGGTCCCTCGAGGCCCATTTTTCTTGGCAATCGTGGTCTTATCATTTTTCCTGATTTTACTCCACACAGCTAGGGGCAAAACTAGGAGGGGGCATATATTGACCTCTTCATCATATTTTTCTTCTAAACCATTGGATTTTTCTTGATCATTCTTCTCGCCTTGGTAGTTTCTTTCGATTTTTTAGCAGACTTAAATTTGAGTTTTACAGAATGAACCTTCATCTCAGATGTTGTGGTTTCTCGCTAAGCTCAAGTGCTGGGGGAATCATTGGTGCTTGCCTGCTCGACCTTTGCAACCTCTATAGTATCCTTTTTGGCACACAAATCTGTAAAAAAATTCTTTTCACATTTGACTTTCCTCTAATGATCTCTTTTATACTTTAGTGTAGTTGATTTTTCCTAAAGATTGGCTCACTAAAGTGGGGGAAAAATATAAGGTCATAAAATTACACCCCATGGAAATTTCACATTTGTGAGTTTGACCCTTGCATTTATGGCGCCTAGCTACATTTATGACAAGAACCTTATGAGTTAGAATTTTATGATTTTAACTCCATAAGGACCAATGATGAAGCGACAACAATCTTCCACCTCGTTTCTTGTGAAATGAGTAGTTGGATGCCTACACGACGTGCAAACATCCATGTGGTACGCTAGCGTCCCCATACTTTTACGAGTTCAAATGAGGAATCTCAAAATCTTTGGCCCATGACACATATCTCTATGGCAGATTTTTGAGAGTAACGACTCTTCTCACCCATGGAGTTGAACAAAACCTTTCTTTTCACTCTCATTCTCATTCATTTTATCACTCTATCATTATAGCCTATTGCTCTAGTTCTTCTCTTCTCCATTTCATTTCTATGGCGAAGCTCTACCAAACTGAAGTCTCTCCAACAACCAAAGCTCTCTCGCAAGCTCTCAACATTGTGTCTATCAATCCAAGAGGGAGCGACATACTGTGGGTAACACTCTCTTGATTCTTTTCTATTTGTAGCACATTATTTATTGTGTCTTTATCTCATGATACAGGTTCTCCTCGAGTGGGGTTTGCTTTTATCACTTTGTGTCTTATCTCACGATACAAGTTCTCCTCCTTGAGAAAGGTTTGCTTTTGTCACTCTGTGTCTACTTTACTTTGTGCCTATTATTATCTCTATCTATCTAGTGGTTTGTGGAGGTGGGAACACCAAATCAAGTGTTTGATTGTGACAAACCCCAAAACCACCCCAACATTTTTCCTCATTCACCTTGTGTGGAGATTGATCATGCGAAGCTTTGCGGGGGAGGTTTTGAAGCGTGGGACCACTTGTAAGTTTTTTCTTCACCTCCCTTGTCATTTATCAACATTTTCAATTCCCTATTAAATCAGTAGTTTAAACAAACCTCAAATTTGGAATAGTTAGTAGATCCTTTGATTTTTTGTTTGGAGGCGTAGTGCTCTATTCGTATAGGACACCGACGCGCCTTTGGGACTTTAGCACGTTGCGCTGACATCTTGCTCTCGTGCTGCCATCCTCTGCTCGAGAACTTCTCCTGTCTCAAAAATCTTAGTGATCCGCTCTTTTGATCTCGAAAGCTATCTATCTGTTATCACTCCTGAAACTTTGGTTTCAATCTATTTCATGCAATCTCTTTCATCTTATTCAACTCATTAGGCATTCTAAGGTAGTTTAGGGAAGTTCACTCCCTGGGACTCTCTTGGAAAGCAAGAGACTCGTGAGCAACAAATCCCCCTTCTCTACACTAATGAGGAGAGATGAGATAGAAGTAAAAATGAATGCCTCCTCTCATGACCCCTAGTTGATATCCAACTAAGACCACAAGACCCCAAGTTTTTCTAAGATGAAAAAGGATAAGGGATGTTGCATGTATGTTGAGCAGTGAAATGATGTGTTTAAATGCGCGTATGGTTTAATATGTTTTTAGTTTTAATTTTCATGTTTTTTAATATTTATTTAAATGTGTTTGATGTGGTTTAAGATTTTGAATGTTTATATGAAATAAATAAGTAAACTAATCTAGAAAAAAGGGAAATATATTTTATAATTAAAATATAAAAGAACATTGATGTAATTACCTAAAATGAATTTAATCTATTTACAAAAATAAGTGGATAAATATAATATAATTATATCTATTAAATGTTCATGCAAGCTTTTTAGTATTTTTGAATGAATAATTAGAAGCAATTGATTAATTAAAAATAAACAAATAATTAGATGAATCTAATCAATTAAATAATATTAATTAATTCAATTAATATTAAGATTTAAATCTTTTTGGACAATGTAAGAAAATTGATTTGTTTTTCTATAAATGAAAAATAGCCAACTAAAACCATGAATTTGGATCTTTTCAAATGAAATCTTCTAAAAATAAATGAGATTTTTTGTGGTACCCATGAACTAGCCTTTTATTGAAGAAATTTGCAATATATTTATATGAGAACCCCTTTGAGAAATATACACATAAGGTTCCCAAAAAATCCCATGGGGAAGGACATCCTTGGAAATCTAATTTTAATTATTTCAAGCTTGCTAAAAAATAATAGAATTTACTTTTAAGTTGTTAAATGCAATGAATCAAAAGCACATACACACAAATGTAAGGGGGTATAGTCTGGGTTATGAATTCATCTAACCCAAACTTAGACATCTCCATAGATTTCATTTAATAGAAAAAAATGATTTTTCAACAAGATAGGGGAAACAAAAATGCTTCTTTCCAAACAAGTAATCGCATCTAAATTTCCCGCAACAATAAAAAAGCTAAAAACAAGACAAGAAATAAATAAACAACTTTAAAATCAACAATAAATCTATTCTAAACTACCACAACTCATAGATTCCACACATTAAGATAAAGACAAACTAATCTACTAAAAAAAAAAAAAAAATCATAGTTGGAGCCAAATGCTTCAAATGAAGATGAAGATGTTGTGGCAACAACACACTCATATGCAAGTCCCTTGTATTGTTTCCTCCTCCATGGGTCCTCTAGTTGTGGGTAAATCTCTAGGACAAGGGTAGGTTGACTACATAGTGTTGGGATGTTGAGAAAACAATAATGGCTATTATGACACAATTAAATTAAAATGTAATTGAAAGATGGTGTAGGAACACATTTAACAGACTCTAGCTACGGCAATAAAAATTTGTTTGCACTTACAAATGTAATTTTATTTATCTTATCCATGAGTACTACTAGAATTAATTGACATGAAAATTAGATCTAGATTGAGCTAAACTAGAGGAGAACAATAAGAACAATTCACATTATTAAACAACTCACTTGAGACTAAAAATGAAAAAAAATTGCTTCACACAAAATGATCACTTTTGCCATTAATGAAAACATTGCAATGAAAGTGACAATATTATGGTGAACACAAAATTATTGTGATGAACAAAGAAAAAACACATAAAAAATGCTTTTTATCACATGGTGAAAGTGATGAGTTCATCAAAACACAAAAATACCATTTAAAAAACAAGAAAACATTGAGTAATATGAAATAAATATGTAAGGTAACTAGGGGTTGATAAGTAGAAATTCACTAATGTAACTAGATGTCACTAAAGGGTTGATAAATAGAAATTCACCCCGAATACACACATCAACTACCACATATTTAATTCTATTGTACCACAAGCTTATTTGAGATTTATGTATCGTTAGACATGCCATGTTGGTCCATATAATTTTGCGCACATGCAAGTGCCTATTTGTTTGTGTCTTTACTTATCCAGAATTGATGTGGTGCTAAAAAACACCTTGGGGGGTCTATCTTGTTCAAATATAAAGTAAGAATTTTCTTGTTGACAAATCAAACCCATTTACTAATAGGTATTGATTGAAGACATGCCACATAAATGATGCATGTGCCTTAAATTTGGTGTGATGATGTATTTTTGTTAATGAAATATAAATACATATGTTCTACGATGTGTTATGATTATTTGATATGAGATTCTAATAATACTTTTTGACATAAATTGATAACTTAAGACTATCTTTAAATATAATATTTTAAACACTTTGTTTAAAATGTTTTAATATATATGTCAGTAAATTATGTTCAAATTTTAAAAAGATCAATTTTATTAACATAAGAAATTGAAAATTGATAAAAGAAATAAATATGCAACCATAGTCTAGTCCCCCAAAAGAAGAGATTATATTATAGGAAAATTTAAACTAAATAATTAAAAAATAGGAATGATTAATTGATTGATTAATAAATTCAAAACCAATATTAACTTATAGACAAACCAAGTTGAACACTATGACAATATCATTTGAAAGTGTGTAAAATGAAGTATTATCAAAGAATTATAATTCAATTAATTGAACATAATAGTGAGGGTGATGGTATGTTCCTTGATTGTGCCATTCTAGAAGATCTAAATCCTCTAAAAATACAACAATAAAAAATGAGATTGAAATCCGACCCAACAACTTCAACGAAATTGATACTCTTAATCCTTAACCCTTAATAGAAAAAATATCTCCTTGAACTCTTACTCCACACCATATAATAAAAAGTGAAAGAAGAAACTTCTCCGCATTTCCAACAATAGACTATTGTGAGCAACGACTTGGAATTTAAACAGGAAACATCCAAATTTCAAGCAGCAATACCACCTAATTTCCAATTTACAATCCAACATCTCCCACCGTTTTGGTTGCGTTTGTCGATACAAAGGATACAAATCAAAAGAATAAAATCTGGAGCCCACAATGTCTCTGTTTTCTATACAGGTGGCTTTGAAAAGATCTAGAGCTTAGACTTAAAAACCACTGACGCGTAGCACTTTGACAGATATCCACGTACTTCACAAAATCAGAGACAGTCGGAATTGCTTAAGAGTCCATGGTTTTCCTCAGGAAAAATCTAAACCCATTGCAGGAGATTAAACCGCTTTGCAAATGTGGATATAAAAAGTGAGTATATATTCATCCAACCTGATTTTGTGTATATGTCATAGAAATAGTCGCATTTAGCATTTCCTTATCACCCCGATTTCATGGGTTTATTTAACAGAGTAACTAAATTCTTCCTTCTAGAGCTTGGATTTCAAACGTTAGACTTGACCCCATCGGAGAATATCATCATCTATTTATAAATATATACCACCGATTTGGGAAACTGTTATATTCATCATCTATTTTATCATTTCTGAACTGTATAGAGAAAATTGAGTTTCTTTCCTCCTTGGCCGCCTCTTGTTGAATCTGTCGTATACATTTTGTTGTTGAGAGCTCTTGTGCAATGGATACGATTGCAATCAAGAGGTCATTGGCAGTTGATCATCTCAAATTTGATGAACTAGCCATCAATTCCCCTGGCCAAAAGAGAATCCAGACCATACCCCATTTGAGAGAGTATGTAGAGGGTTTACCCAGTTTTGCAAACCCTTTGATGCATAATGAGTTTTTTAATCCAATTGAGGGGTTTTTTGTGACTGAGACTGATATGATCATGGAGAACATAGCCATAGACTTAAATACAATAGCAACAGAGACTCAGATACTGTATCATAGGGCAGGGCCTAGGTCTAAGGTTTGTTTCAGCCCCCATGAAGTCAAAGCTGCCATTGTCACATGTGGGGGGCTCTGCCCTGGGCTAAATACAGTTATAAGAGAGCTCGTATGTGGTCTGTGGTTTCAGTATGGAGTGAGGGATATCAAGGGGATTAAGTCTGGTTATAGAGGATTTTATTCATCAAAGCCTGTGGATCTGTGTCCTAAGTTAGTGCACGGTTGGCACAAGAGAGGTGGGACATTGCTGGAAACGTCAAGGGGAGGGTTTGATCTGAAGAAGATAGTGGATGCAATTGAGGATTATGGCTTTAACCAGGTATATGTCATTGGTGGGGATGGGTCCATGAG
Source organism: Sequoia sempervirens (assembly GCA_007258455.2). NCBI lineage: Eukaryota > Viridiplantae > Streptophyta > Pinopsida > Cupressales > Cupressaceae > Sequoia > Sequoia sempervirens. Next base: position 4,272 of record VDFB02128541.1, on the reverse strand, counting down.
GGGTGCCGTGAAGATTTTTGAGGAGATTCAAAGGAGGAAGCTCAGGATTTGCATTGCAGGGATTCCTAAGACCGTGGATAATGATGTGGCAATCATTGACAGATCTTTTGGCTTTCAGACAGCGGTTGAGACAGCACAAAGTGCTATCGATGCTGCACATGTTGAGGCACAGAGTGCAACCAATGGGGTGGGGCTGGTCAAGTTGATGGGACGTAATGCGGGGCACATTGCACTTCATTCCACGTTGGGTAGCAGGGATGTGGATTGCTGCGTTATACCTGAGAACCCATTTTATCTTGAAGGAGAAGGGGGATTGTTCGAGTTTTTGGAGCAGCGATTAGCGGAGAATGGGCATTTTGTACTTGTTGTTGCAGAGGGGGCTGGACAGGATTTGATTCCCAGGACCCCTGAGGAAAAGGAGAAGAGGGATGAATCAGGAAATCCCATCTTTTTGGATGTTGGGCCATGGCTCAACAATGAGCTGAAGCAGTGGTGGAAGAAACATCACCCCGATGAGCTCTTCACAGTGAAATATATTGATCCAACCTACATGATCCGTGCTGTGCCGGCCAATGCTACTGATAATGCCTACTGCACTCTCCTAGCTCATTCTTGCATACATGGTATCATGGCAGGTTACACAGGATTTGTTGTGGGACCTATCAATGGGAACTATGCCTACATTCCTTTGGCCCGAGTGGCTTCTACTCAAAACTTTGTGAATATCAATGATCACAAATGGGCATGGGTGAGATCAGTTACCAATCAACCAGGGTTTTCAAAGATCACAAAGTGTCGTAAGGAAGATTGATTTCCTGCATATTTGACAGGCAGGATGCATTACATTATAGTTTGAAGATAGACCTACAACCCAGCGTTTCAGATCGCATCCTTTATATTGGCTACTTTAGGATGTCTACATCTCCACTGATTTAGGGTTTTGTTTGTACTTCGGATGGAATTGTCATCCTAGGAGTTTTCCTTGAGTTTTGGCATAAATTCTAATCAGCGTGAATATGATTATGATAGATTGTTGCATCTAATTAGTTACCGTTTTCATCCTCTCAGAATCGTTTTTGAGTGTATAGGACCTCATACACATTTGATGCATGTATAATGTTTAGGAAATAGTCACTTTATGGCCTATATTCATAAATGTAAAGCTTTCCTTTTTTCATTTAAGAAAACTTGTTTGTGATTTTGTGAGCAACTCTAACCTCGTTATTTCCTCGTCTTTTTGTTCCTATTCAGTTTTATGACAAACACGTGTAATGCCACTGTTAATTGATGAAAATGTTCACAGTGATTTGTAAGGTTTTAGAAATTTGAGAAAGCATATGTGTGTGTATGACTGTGGGTGTGTTCAAATGGGAAAACTTTTCCACTAAGTGCTGAGAACTTCAATCTCATTGATCGTATTTTTTGTTTCTTAATTTCATGTTTTCATGTGGTTGTTTAAACGTTTAAATGTGTATTCTGCTTAAATTTAACCATCTGGAGTGTTTTCATGCATAAATTTTATTATGGGAAAAGGATAATTTAGAATCTTTCCCTATTTTAATGGATCAGTTATTATTTAAGAATTGAAAATAAATTGTGAAAAATATGAAAGGGCTGGAAATAAGCAGCAACTGTATATTGCCAAAATTCCACGTGGCTCCACAAGTTTCTTTCCCTCTTTTTTAGTATTTGCTTTTTATTTTTTTTCCATTTTTTTATTGCACAAATCCTTATTAATAGTATAAATACAAATTTAAGATTTCTGCGTGGAAAAATTAAAAATTCATGGGACCACCAGTTCCACAAATAATTCCTAAATAAGAACAGTAACTGCTAACCAAAATAAACTAAACAGCCGCATGAAGATCTGCCCTAAATGTCTAATTTTAACCATATTCAAAATGTTACGTATAATTCTTCACTTCTTCCCTCCATACCAAGGCTTAAATTTGATGGCTGTATGACCGTATTTAGAGATTTTTGTCGTAAACTACAATCAAAATTTTAAGAAGATTGTATCATATGAAAGGAGAGATTTTGGATAGACTGTCAAAATTTATATAGAATTATAATGATATATATATTTGATTTATATATAATTTTACTTAAACTAAGATATATCATAATGTTTTAAGGGCGCCTTTGAATAGATAACTGTCATTATAAAATTTGTTGACAGGCAAGGTCGACCGTCAAATTTAAGCCCTGCGAGCAATACATACTTGCATTAACATTTGAAGAAAAAAAAAACTTTTTGCTCAATGCCCTACTCCTTGAGCATTGCAGGGTATCTTATGATTTAAGGAGCGAACAAGATCCCATAGCTAGAAAGGGTTATATGGCTATCTATAAATCTCCCGTACAGATAAACTTACATGTTCAATGCCATTTTATAGTCTCTCCCATTCAATAGTTATTTGGAAGCAGCTCATCAGCGATTGGCCATGCTATCTTGTCAGTAAGCCAAAAGAAAATCAACTGAGCCTCTGAACACAGAGGGCAAATAAGTATTGATTTACAGAATCTCTTCCCATCTATGATAAGACACATACATGGCAAGGTCTTATGTGTCTTAACTACTGCTAATTTTGCAGAGGCTTGACCTTTTTCCAAATCTGATGCCCAGCTTTTGGTGGCTCACCCAATTTTATGATCCTGTTCTGCTAAGCTTCCTCAAGGTATTTATGTGCCTTGCTCGCCTGAATCAATCCAGTGAGCACAAGATAGTGTGAAGAAGTGGCCGAATTTTCCTTCTCATCAGGGATCTCCGAAATATGGTGAGGCATCTGTCAGCACCCACTGGGATGTTGGATTTCTGCTCCTTTCGGAAGATGTTCCATGCCTATTCCCAGATGTTATCCCTTTCCCTTACGGCCTTTAGGCAGCCTTGTCGGCTTGAAGTTCAATGATCTCCTTTTATGTGGCCAGAGCAAATCTGGCCTTTAGCGTGTGAAAGCAAGAATTATTTCTTAAATAAGCTTATTTTGGTCCACAGTCTTCAACAACATGAATCACAATCTTGCCCACCATGGTATCCCTTTCGCAATTTCGACAGAAGGACCAGGTCCTGGATGTAGCCTTCTGCCTATGATACCCTCATTACAGAAGTACCAGATGTAACTTCACACAAATAACAGTCATATACAAGGGTACAAATAGATCCTCCTTTCTGTGGTAGGCTACTTAGGCAAGCTCGCTTAGCCTCTGACGATCATGCTGCTGGCCTGATCTGCTTATTACTCCTCAGTTATCACAAGAGGACCCGAATTTTGTTTAGTATGCCCTGGGCGTAATGTCCTTGTCTCCGGTGCTAAACATCTCTTTAGCTTGTGATTGATATCTATGTGGTGTCAGTAATTTACAGTTATTTACTACAGTTGCAGTATCGCTACGATGGGATTGTGCTTCACTTGAGTACTACCTCTCCTTATGACCTTTAATTATCACGTTAGTGCTTTTCTCTCCTTATCACTCTTCAATTATCAGTAACTCCTCTGGCCCGAGCATCTTCCGAGTATTGCCCTCAACTAAAATTAAAGATAACTTACAGACAGTACAATTGATCATCACTCTAAAGGAGCAATGTGCGATGACTTCTATATCCACCGATTCCACAATAATAATTATGAATAATTTTATCATGTGTAAAAATGTCATTTGGGAAATTATACGGTCATAAAAATGATAAGTAGATCAGCATAACAAATAGTTCAGAAATAGCAAATCAGTGAATGTAATCGAAGCCCATTGAGGGTGCAATTCAAATGAAGCAGAGTCTTTCGGATATATTTTTTGGCCTCGTTGAGATTAAAAGTTATTTTATTCTATTCTTGAAAAAAACCCTGGTGATTAATAAGCGAGGGCTTGCCGAGATCTGTGCTAGATGTCACATCCTCCACATCAGGTACTTCCACACTGGCGTGGGAAAACTAAATAAAAAATGAAGTAAAGGGGGTCTTTCAAAAGGGGAGGGTGGAGACAGATTTATGTTGTGCATGGGAGGTTAGGCATTGTGAAAATTCTATTGCAGTTACTGATTATTAATCTCCTATCTAATACATAGATTATTTGACTCTGAAAATTAATTCTCAGCAAATATCGAAAAATAACACAACTGCAACTTCACCAATAAAAAACTCACAAGAATAGAGAAGAAAATATTCACAATAATGAACACAATATTTTTGGACAAATTGTCCGTGGAAAAACCCCGAAGGGAAAACCACTACTGCAGATGAGGAATTATATTAAACTTCAGCAAATTAAGGAATA
>VDFB02128540.1:0-20927 GCA_007258455.2 Sequoia sempervirens | reverse complement strand
ACGAGTAAATCCCATCAGAAATTCAGCTATGAGGTATTCAACAAGTTAATTGGTTATACAATCTATTTCACAAATAAAGATAATTTAATATATTTCATTGCAATCAATGTGGCATGTGATATGGTCGAAAAGGGTGTTGAATATGATCTTTGTGAGCTGCTAAGACAACAATTATTAGAGAATTTGAAACAAACCAAGGAAAATATGTATGCATTTAAGTATGGAACCCTTGTTATGTGTTTACTTTTCTATTTCCTAAAGGAACTCCTTGGAACCAAAAGTGTGGAATGGTTGCAAGGAAGACTAGTTGCTCATCAGATCAGATATTTTATGAGTGTTCTTGGTGATGGAAAGGTACAAGATGAGGCACTTGCAACTTTCTTTGTAGTTTTTCAGAAGAGGATGCATGAGAGATACACAATTCTAAGGAAACTGGTAGAGATATATTAGAATGATGTCATGTTTTTGATAAGAACTAATGAATGCATCATGGAGGTAGTTGAACCAAGGACTGTGTGGATCTCTGCATTGTGATATTTTAGGTCATTGAACAAGAGATTATTGGTTTAGCTGACATTTTGATGAAGAGTCCAAATGATACAACTAAGGAAAGGTATGGCACTTATGAAAAAAATTATTTGGAGGTGCACATGGAGTAGAAGAAACCACATATACAAAAGAAGGTTAGAAAGATGGTTGATTAGTTTGTAGACGAAATGGGCATATCAAAGGAGAAAGTAGAGTATGCAAGAACAAGGGTTGGAGCTCTAGAGAGCTCAAGGAGATCTGGTAGAACCTCTATTGTCCCTCCTACTATTCAAAAGTCCTCTAAGACTACACAGCCCATTGGAGAGAAAAGGAAAAAAAATGATATTCCACTAGTAAAGGAGAAGTCCCCTTTGTTTGTGTAGGCTACAAGTGATGAGAAGAAGAAAACTACCACAATAACACCACCTACCACTCCTGCAAAGAGAAGACCAAAGCAAAAGTCTTTTAGGTAAAAGAATATGAGTGTGAATGTAGAAGAAGAAGAGAAAGAAGGACTACAGTTGGTCTACAAAAGGAAGAATGAAGCTTCACAAGGTGAAGCTAGTGTCAAAAGAAAAAGATTTGATGTTATTGACACAACTAGTGAAGAGGAGATAGAGAAAGAGAAGAAAGAATGTGTAATACACATGAGAGAGAAGAATAAATAAACCAAATAGAAAGGGTCTCTGAAAAAGAAAAGTAGAGTAAAAACAAAGAAAACTCTAGATGAAGTGAAGAAGCAAAAATTAAGACCTCACAGTCCTATGAAGGTAGAGGCACTTGTAAATGGAATAATTTGGCATGATATGCTTGGAGAGATTGTAGCTTTGTATAAAGAGGTTAATGACACATATAAGGCCACAATAGTTGAGGCCATTGTAAAAATCATCATAATGCTTGAAGTGGACATGAGAAACATATAGGAGAAGTTACCTACAGAGCTTTGGAATGTTTTGGTAAAGAGAAGACAAGAGGCTACTAATGAAGAGGCCAAGATGAAGGCCGATGCTCTTGAAGTGATTAGTGATCCCCTATCTATAGAGAATAAAGCCATATTGGCCCAACTGCACACAAAAGAACTAAGAGCAAAACAATGGGTAACAATATTGATGAGTTGAGACAAGGATGGTCATTAGAGACTCCAAAAGGAGATTGTTGATAAGGTTGTAGACCTAGCACAAAGGCTAGGGATGACTCCAAAATGTAAGGATCCTACTTCAAAAGTTGTTTCTACAGAAGAAGAAGTTCAAAACATTGATGCTCAACATAAGCATGTGACATATGAAGAACATATTCAGGACAACATCCCTCTGGAAGTGGAAGAATTGACATAGAGAGATGAATAAGTGGAGAAAAATGTTGAAGGAGTGACTATCATTGGAGAAGAAGTGGAAAAGGAAGATAGTTCTCTTCCTCCAGTGCATGAAGAAAATATTGAAATGGTGGAAGATAAACTAGAGACTCCTCCTCTAGAAAACCTAGACCAATGTATAGAGGAAGAAAATGAGAATAAAGATGTTGAAGAGGAAATTTGTGATGTAGCGAAGGAATATGAACAAGGGAATGATGAGAAGGGATATGAAGAAAAGGATGAGGAAGCTAGTGTTGTTCCCTACATTACTAGAACTTAACCATACAGTGGCTACAAACTATGTGTATGAAAATCCCAGACATGCATGCTAAAAGGTAACATAGTGAACTGACAGTGTACCTAGTGGAATATTACACTACTTTGGCCAAATTATTCATCACCCCTAATTTGGAATGGATGTCACATGCTCAACCACCATTCTAGCTCGATTTGTAATGACCATTATATTATATGCATAGGTTATCCCCTTCATTGAGTTGTATTAGCCCTAGGAATAACCTATTCTCTTATTTTTTATTTACCTTGACATTTCTACTAGGTAATTTATATGCTTAAGCTATCCCCTTCATTAGGTTATCTTAACCCCAAGAATAACCTATGAACTCTTCATGGCTCTTACAAATATCTTCATAACAAATAACTTCATAATCTAAAGTATAGCTATATAAGCTTCATCTTATCATAGAATAAATGCTCATCAATAAATGACTCCATTAAGGAATATATCACAATAATAAATGATTCTCATCAAAATTATATTCTCATCAATAAGTGACCTTAGTTCAAAGGTATGACCTCAACAGTAAATGGCCTCGATTAAAAGAATAATCATATCAATAAATGACTCATTCAGAAGTATAGTCTCAACAATAAAGGACTCTTATTCAAGAGTGTAACCTCATCAATAAAAGGCTATTCAAAAAGTAGATTCATGTTAATAAAATGACTTCATGTCAAGAGTATAAAACAACCAACTTGGTAGGGTAATCCCACCTATGACTCCAATCAAATAGTAATTCACAAATTCAAGTGATCGACTTAATCACATAGGTTAATCTCACCCTTGGTTTACCCTAATCCCAGGATAAAATTAACAATCAATGATCAGTCTAATCATGCAGGTTAATCTCAACCTATGTGCTTTAAAAAAAGATCAAATAGACAACCCAACCAAGTAGGTTATTCTCAACTTAGGGTTTCAATCAATAATCAAGTAAAACAACGACCAAGTGATTATACAAGTATAAATTTATCAAATGGTTTGCATGATGTCACTTCCTATTGATGACCATAAGCCTACCATTCCATTATTACCATGGTATTTCTAACCTCACTATTCATAAAGGCTTACCTAGCATTATAAGCTAACAAATTCAAGTTATCTCAAAACATCATTATGTTCCACATTTCATATTTTACTCTACATGTACATATAGTATAGACTAACTCTATGTAGTCTAAATAGATATTCCATCATCTACATTCTCATATGGGGTATATGAAGTATTAACTCAATAGAAAGGTTCTACCCAAGCAAGATACAACCAAGTGCATGCAGGCATAAGCAAGCATCACAAGATACATAAAGACAATCTTTCCAACATAATAACATGAGGTAGAAATTGGCATGCTTGCATATGGAAAGCTCCAATTGAACAAACAGGTTCCCTAGCTTAGCCTCCTCCAAAATTGGCATGCAACTTAACAACTATCTCTTACTCTCTCCCAAACCTCTCTCACAAAATCTCCCACAGAATCCCTCAAAAAACCTCCCACAAACTTAGAAGAACAAATTAACAACTTAGAAATTAAAAGCAAGAATACAGATATGTGTCCTTTTGAGTTAGAGGCACCTCTATTTATATACAAAAATCAGCAACTAAAGGCTAGAAATAGGGTATTAGGATTGAAACTTCTCAACTCAAATGGTTTGACTCAACAAGGTAAATAAAATGTGGTAAATTTACAAACTAAGACTCAACAATATTGTATAGCCAGTCGCTTCTATCATGGACAACAAGAATATCATTAAAAAATGCAAGGTAATTATTCTCACAAGTCGGCTCTCTCTATGCCATCTTTTATTTGACTAATTATCTCATTCATTTTTAGTCTCCATCGTTGAACAAAATTCTCAAAACAAACTTCCAAAGAAATGCAATTATTCATAATTTGATGCCACATAAACATCATGTGTGCTATATTGGTGTTTCAATTCAAAGACCAAATCAAAGCTTGTTAATTCATTTTAGATTTCCTTCAATACATTTGACTATGTCTTGAAAATCATTTCCACGCGACATTTTCTACTCTTAGATACATTGTATTTTTTGTGTTAATTATGCTATGCATTCCCTTGATTTGTTGCACCTCAATCCTTATTTCATGCGTTGTCATAGCGCTGCCCTTGGAACTCATAGTCAACACTTTAATTCTATATGCAAAGTTATTAATCAATGTACTATTTCCATGCCATGTTCTATGATAATGTGCTACCTTGGTGGCTTTATAAAGCATTAAAACTCTAAGTAATGTTATTTGATCTATGCGCTGGTCTTAATGAAAGGAATTCATGAACTACTGACTTATGCGTTCATTCACTTAATCCATAAGCGCTTTAATATGCTAAAGTGCTATATTATGCACTTAATACATATTACATATACTTATCAATTAATATACTATATATAATATAGTATATATATATATATATATATATTTATCATATCATTAATATATATATATATATATATATATATATATATATATATATACATATAAAAGATTAACATATGCATTAATTATTAATTATATAAATAATTTCATATGTTTATTAAAATAATAATAATATGTTATTATATATATACTATACATTTCCCTTTTTCAAAGGTATCTATATATGTATGTATGTATAAGCATAATGCTTATTTAAATTATGCATACATCACTATATATATATATGTTCCTTACTTTATTATTGACTTCGATGATATATACACATATATGACATATTCATGCAAGCCTTAAACAATGCAAGACACTAAAATCAGTTTTATACGTAAATACGTATATACCTAACACAGATTCAAACACACAATTCAACCAAAGAACCAATCTCAAAACAAAGGATAAAATCATAACCAATCAAAAATGACCAAACAAACTCTCTAATTTATCTAAAACTTCAACTAAGGGTTTACACCAAATCCCAATCTACCTTGATTCAACTAGACCTACTAAGTTGTGAGTGTGTGAATGCTTAGTATAGGCTTATTAAGGGCTATCAGACCAAATCCTTCTCTTGAGTGATACTTCCCCTCCCTTCTAGAGGCGTGAACCCGTACTTGCATCCAACTTAGCACATTTGCAATAGTAGTTATCCATTCACATTAAATCCATTACATCATAAAACATTTGAATCGACAAAGCATTTTGCAATACATATTCTTCCATTACATTTCATCAACATAATTACTTCTTTAAAAGTAATAACATGTATTAATGCATATTCACATATTTCATTCACCTAGTAAACATATTAAAGTCATCATTTTCATTTATCCTCGTATTTACTCATGAAATTAAAATTAACTCAATAACAATAAGGCAGGGTGTAACACTCTTGTGGTCTTCCCAACCTTTGGGAGTTATCTCCTACATGGACTAGTGTGAGGCGAGATCAAGTGTTTAGGACCTTTCAAGTCCTTGATCATTTTCACCATTTTTGAGTCTTTTTTTTGTTCTTTCCTAGTGGTTCTTAAGTATTATGCATGTCCTAAGGGCCAAATGTAAGATTGTATTTACTCACTAGTCATGACACTAGCACTAGAGTCAAGACTACAATGCTAGGAAGGACTATAGTGCTTAGCTAAAACTATGGTGCTACAACAAGACTTTAGTACTAGACTAGGACTACAATAGCGGATTTGGATATTTATGCACTCATGCTATTGTCCTTCCTAGGTGCTAGTGTCCTCTTTGGGCTCTAGTGTCTTATTTTCATTATTTTATCATGAGTTGAACCTTTTGGTTGTTTCTTAGGGAATACTTTGTATACAAAAAAATTCCCTTTGGCCTACTAAATCTTCCCATGTTATCATTTTTTTACAAGATATAGACTCAATGATTTATGACACCTCTTTGTATTGGGAATCATGTCATTGTTTGAAGCGACCCATCATCATTCCAATTGGTGGATGGTTTGTACCTCCTAATAAGACAACCTATTTATGAAGGCATGTCCTTGCATCTAGGTGTTATTTAAGGTCTTTTTAAGTATATTAGATGCGAATTTTCCCACATCCTATTCCTTATTTCAAAAAATAGTGGGTGAGTCATCTAGCAGAGGTGTTTTAGCTCCTATTCACCCCACCATTTGAGTAGGTTTTTCTAGTCATTGAGTTGTAAGAGTGTCTTGGTGGGGATTTTAGGTTGATGATCCATCATCCTTCCCTTATGTGGTGTTGTGAGAGAATATGATCATATGTTAGTACCCAATCATCATTTGGTTGTTATGTTCCCCTCTCATAGGTTCTTTGTGGTGGTTTCATCCCATGATTGGTAAGCCTTTTGTTGGTTCCACCTTTATTAGATTAATGGTGAGGTTGTCTTTGTTGTTGTTTCCCTTGTGTAGTTATGGTTCACACAACACTTATGCACACATAGTTGTACAAGTGCAATATGCTATTGTCATGTCTTAGTGGTTGTGGTTGTTGTTTAAAAAAAAAAATTGTTTAGTCAACTATGTCCTATTTGTGTTGTTTTACATCACCTTTAATTATATGAACTCCAAATAATGTGTAAGTTAATTTTCTAAAAAATATAAGATAATTTTTTAAAATTTATTCAATTTACCATGTAGAAGTTTGAGGGATACAAAATTAGTCGTAATGATCACCTATGACCTCTACCCTATCTTAAATGTTGTTAATAGAACTTTTGACTTCTCATAGAAAAAAACATTATGATAAAGAGAAATATATTGAACACAAAAAATAGATCCTAAAATGATTTTTTTGGATTAGAGGTCATCATGTGTTTCTCTCCCTTTTGGCCTACATGAGAGCAAGAGAAAAAATAATATAAAAGATCTCCCTATCACATTAAGGTAGGGCTTCTCATCCATAAAGATGCCTAACATGTATAATAATTGGTGTTTCTTTGATGTTCTATATGTGTATGCCATCATTTTATTTTCATATTCATAAAATAACATATTGGATGATACATGTAATGTGAAAAAATACATGATTGGATGCACAAGTTTTGGAGTAACTTATTATGCATCACCTTAAATGATTTGGACTCCAAAATAATTAATATAAGAAGTTAATTTGCTAAAAAAATATAACATGAACTTATAAAAGTCATTCAATTTACCATATAAAAGTTTGAGGGATACAACATTAGCCTTAATGATCACATAGGGCCTCTACCCTATCTTAAAATATGTTAATACAAATTTTGAGTTCTCATTAAAAAAAATATTTATAGAAATGTGATATATTGATCACAAAAAATAGATCCTAAAATTATTTTTTGGGGATTAGAGGTCATCATGTGTTATTCTCCCTTATCATGTACATGACAACAAGATAACAAATATTATATAAGACCTCCCTATCACATTGAGTTAGGACTTCTCATCCATAAAGATACCTAACATGTATAATAATTATTGTTGCATTGGTGTTATAGTTGTGTGTGCCATCATGTTGTTTGCTTATTTATAAAAAAATATATTGTGTGATACATGTAAGGTGCATAAAATACATGATTGGATGCACAAGTTTTGGAATAACTTATTCTACCACACTTTTTATGATTTGGACTCCAAATAATGCACATAAGAAGTTAATTTGCTAAAAAGAATAACATAATTTTTTTTAAGTCATTCAATTTATCATATAAAATTTTGAATACAAAATTAGCCTTAATGATCACCTAAGGCATCTTCCCTATTTTGAATTTTTATAGAGCTTTTGACTTCTCATAACAAAAAATTCTATTTATGACTGTGAAATTTATTGAACACAAAAAATAGAATCTAAAATGATTTTTTGGATTAGAGAAGATCATATTTTGTTCTCCCTTGTTATGTACATGAGAGAAAGACAAAAAAATATTATATATCTCCCTATCACATTGAGGTAGGGCTTTTCATCAATAAAGATACCTAGCATGCATAATAATTGGCGTTGATTTGATATTATAGATGTGCAAGTCACCATATTATTTGCTTATTTATAAAACACCATATTGTGTGATACATGTAAGGTGGATAAAATGTATGATTGAATGCACAAGTTTTGAACTGACTTGTTTTACATTACCTTTAATGGTTTGGACTCCAAATAATTAATGTAAGAAGTTAAATTACTACTCTATATATATATATACATATATATATATATATACATATATATATATATATATATACATATACATATGTATATATATATGTATATGTATATATATATATACATATATACGTATATATATATATGTATATAAATATATATATATATATACATTATATATATACATATATATATATATATATACATATATATATACATATATATATATATATATATGTACACATATATATATATATACATATATATATATACATATATATATATACACACACACACACACACACACACACACACACATATATATATATATATATATATATATATATATATATATATATATATATATATATATATATATATATATATATATATATATTTGAATGTCATTCAATTTATCATATAAAAGTTTGAGGGATACAAAATTAACCTTAATGATCACCTAGAGCATCTACTCTATCTTAAATTGTTGTTGGTAAAACTTTTGACTTCTCATAGAAAAAATATATATTTATGGTAATGTGAAATATATTGATCACAAAACATATCCTAAAATTATTTTTTGTGATTATAATCCATGTATTTTCCTCCCTTGTCCTCCCATACATGAGAGAGAAAGATAAAAACTAAAAGAACCCATTACTAGTTTGAAATTTAGAGAGAGAATTTTTTAAAGATTATAAAAGACACCCTTATCACATTGAGGTGGGGCTTCTTATCCATAAAGATAACCAACATGTAAAATAATTGGTGTTTCTTTGATGGTACATATGTGCATGGCATCATATGATTTGCTTATTTATAAAATAACATGTGTGTTTCATGTAAGGCATACAAAATACATGATTGGAAAGACGAGTTTTGGACTAACTTGTTTTGCATCACTTTTAATGATTTGGACTCCAAACAATGAATGCAAAAATTAATTTGTTAAAAAATCATAGCACAAAATTTTGAGAGTCATTCAATTTACCATATAAAAGTTTGAGGATACAAAATTAGCCTTAAAGATCACCTAGGGCCTCTACCCTATCTTAAAATGTTGTTAATAGAACTTTTGACTTCTCATAACAAAAAATCTATTCAAGACAATGTGAAATATAATGATCACAAAAAGTAGATCCTAAAATGATTTTTGTGGGATAGAGTCCATCATGTGTTGTTCTCCCTTATCTTTTATATGAGAAAAAGACAAAAAGTAAAACAACTCTTAGTAACTTAATATTTGCTTATTTATAAAATAACATATTATGTGTTTCATGTAAGGTGAACAAAATACATGATTGGAAACACAAGTTTTGGACTAACTTGTTTTGCATCACCTTTAATGATTTGAACTCCAAACAATGTGTAAAAAATAATTTAAAAAAAAATCATAATACAAAATTTTGAGTCATTCAATTCACCATATAAAAGTTTGAGGATACAAAGTTAGCCTTAAACATCACCTAGGGCCTCTACCCTATCTTAAAATGTTGTTAATAGAAATTTTGACTTCTCATTACAAAAAATCTATTCAAGACAATGTGAAATATACTAATCACAAAAAGTAGATCCTAAAATGATTTTTGTGGGATAGAGTCCATCATGTGGTGTTCTCCCTTATCTCTTATATGAGAAAAAGACAAAAACTAAAACAACTCTTAGTAGTTTAATATTTGAAGGAGATGAATCTTTTTAAAGATTATAGTAATAAATTATATTAATGACAAAGTGAAATACATTGATCACATAAAATTGATCCTAAAACAATTACATGAGAGCAAGAGAATAATGAAACGAACCCCTTACAAGTTTAATATTTGGAGAGGGAACTTTTTAAAGATTATAGCAAAAAATTATATTTATGGCAACGTGAAATACATTGATCTCAAGAAACATATAATCTAGAATGATTTTTTTGGATTAGAGGCCATCATGTGTCGGTCTCCCTTTTTCAATACGAGATAGTAGGACAAAAAACTAAAAGAAAACTCCTTATTAGTTTGATATTTGGAGATGATTTTTTTGCATTAGAGGGCATCATGTGTCGGTCTCCCTTTTTCAGTACATGAGAGAACGACAAAAAACGAAAAGAACTCCTTATTAGTTTGATATTTGGAGATGTTTTTGAAGATTCTAGATGATCTCCCCATCACATTCACAAAAAGGTTTTTTGTCCATAAAGATACAAAAAATGTATAATAATTGATGTTGTTTTGATATTACAAATGTGCATATCGTCATATTATTCACACACACACATATATATATAAACCAACATATTGTGTGATGACACATAAGATGCCCAAAGTATATAATTAGATGCACATACTTTTGACTAACTTGTCTTCCATCACCTTCAATGATTTAGACCCCAAATAATGAACATAAAACCATAATTTTCAAAAAACATAATATAAAATTTCAAAAAATGTTTAACTCATCGTATCATAATTTACGAAATACAAAATTAACCCTAATAATCACTTCAATCATAAACCCAAAATTTATATTTATGACAATGTGAAAAATTAGAGGCCACCATTTAGCCAAAAGAAAGTCTTTTTGTTTGATATGTGGTGATAAGCATTTGATCCATAAAGATGCCTAAGAATGTACGACTCAATTGGCTTTTCTTTCTTTCCTTAAGTGGTCAATGTGTAATGTTGAATTGGAGTAGGACACGAAGCAGTGAAAATCTCCTCCTCCCACCACAAGGACATGTGGGGTCTAGGGCCCGTTGGAAAAAGAAGGGTAAAACGTAATATGTGGGACCAGCAAACGACAGAATAACAACGTCACGGGGAAGAAACGTGCTTCGCACAGCGTACAACAGTAGAAAGAGTGTGAAAAGGGTTTGTCATATTTACGGCTAGAAATATGCCTTTTCGCCACTTGCCACAATTTCCAACGGGTGGACCTCCTGACCGACCAATTTGAATTGACTACTAAGTTCCCTTCCGTCTTAAGTCTTCTTCCGCCCCCCATACCCATGTTTGTATTCCATGTATCATTTTCGTTTCAGGTCATCTCACAATATTTTTCTTTGACTTATTTGATGTTTTATTTGCAGTCAAAAATAATTATTTAGGCCATATCTAAGTCTCAGCCATGTTATTGTTTTCCTTATTAAGTTTGCAAGCTATAGTTTTCACTTAGTCTACACAAGTATGGCTTTCATTCATTTTGTCTTATCTAATTTCAAACTTATTATTTGTTTGTATTAGATTAAGTTGGGAAGGGGAAGTTGGGAAGGGGTCCCAATCCCTTACAAAATATGGAGTCACATAATTTAGTTGTGGTTATATTTTGATTTGATTTTATGTTGACTTCCATGTTAGGAATTTTTTAAAATTGTGCATCTAAAACATTTATAAAAGGATATTCCCTAAGTCATTTCAATCGTCAATCGTCTTGCGATGCTGTCCATTATCACTTTAAATCATTCACGCATCTAGCATTGTTATGTTTGCATCAATCATTTTAACTACCATTCTCCTACTAAGTCACTTAATCCTTCGTTCGTTGCACTTTTTTATGTCTCAAGTTCTCATTATCATTGTACCATATCATTGTCAATGATTTACACATTTCTTGATGTCTCTTCAAACTTTAAAAAAAATCTTTGAATCGATCAATGAGGCTTGACTAAGTTGCAAGGTGGCAACTAGTCAACTTGCATTTCTAACATAGTAATCTTTAATGGTGTTTTTCAACATGACTAGGTTTTTCATTTATGAGGGCAACTATAAGCAAACATCTATTTTGAATATACTTTAAAGTTTTGAAGAATTCAAGGTTTAAAGTTGCACTTTTTAAGTCAAGATCATAGATGCGAGTTTCAAGGTTGTGCGTGTGTGTTTGATTTGGATTAATACATAGTTTACAATTTTATGAAGTATAGGTATCGTACTCAATTCATCTTAGATCTAGACTTAGATTTTAGGTACCAACCATCTATTGCATCAATTTTATCTCCTCTCCAACATCAATGTACATGCTTATGTTAATTATCTTTTTTTTTTTTAATCTAATACTGGTAAACATTTTGAGGTTGAGATCTTATCTAATATAATCACTAAATTGATTGCTTGAAATTAATTGATTGGATCTTCATAAGTTGAAAATGTGTTATTTATTTATTTTTATTTTGGTAAATTGATTTGATCCTATGTCATCTAGTGTTTGCCCTTGTTGTGCCTTGCACACATGCCCCATTTTTCCTCTAACAAAATGTGGACCTCGTATTTATTTTTTCATTTATTTTTGTCATGTTACCCTAGTTCCTCTTGGTCCTACCCTTGGGCATGGAGAAGTGTGCTTCAATGTCAAAGTGATGGCTAAGTTTCATATGCTTCAAGTTCAAGTTGTTTGCAATTTTTTTGGGCTATTTTACCTTAGAGAATGATCAATCTTTTGGGTTTTGAATTTTCTCATTCCTACATAGCTTTTTCTTAATCCCTAACTCTTGCATCACTTAATCAAT
Organism: Sequoia sempervirens; assembly: GCA_007258455.2. Lineage (NCBI taxonomy): Eukaryota > Viridiplantae > Streptophyta > Pinopsida > Cupressales > Cupressaceae > Sequoia > Sequoia sempervirens. Next base: position 8,182 of record VDFB02128540.1, on the reverse strand, counting down.
TACCTCTTTTGGAGTTAGATTTTTGGGCACGCTCTTAATATAAATTTATTGGTAGCTTTGATCCATGATTCTTGATCCTTCTCATTTATATATCTTCTAGAATTAGAGATGCACTAATACCTTTAACATACTACTTTTGGAATATATTATAACATATTCCCAACTCCCAAACCTTAGCATCCTACACTATGTTTTCTTTCGAGTCTATAAGTTCAAACTTATCCTTACTTGCATACTTTGAGGTAAGAGTTATGAAGTATCCCCGATCCTTGACTTTTGATACATTTCTTTATACACCCTTTCAAGGTTAGAGATGTGATGGTATCCCCATTTTCCTAATTTTAGCATGGAGTATGAGGTCCTCTTGATCTCTAATCCCCAAGTCCTAATGTGTTTCCTTAAATGTCCTTTCAAATCCAAAGATGAGGAGATACTTTTGTTTATTTTCATTAGGTATGAATTTGAAGTCCTCCTAGTCTTCAATCCCTAACGTCTTGTTCTAATACATCTTTCAAGATTGGAACATCAATCATCCTTCTTAAGGTTTCCCTTTGAGCATGAGATGTGGTGTATCTGCAACTCCCAAATTTTGTCACTTTCCATCGAGTTATATTTTGGACTCTCAAAGGCTACATTAAAAAGTTCTAAATTTTTTTGACTTCCCAATAGGTCGACAAGTTAATTTTGAAGGCTCTAAATTTCATCTAATGTCTAAATCCCTAATAAGACATATGTTGGAGGTTCTCCAATTCATAGAACCTCTGAAGTGCCAACAAAGTTCTAAAATATTCAAAATCACTACCAGAGCTATAACATTGGAGGTTAATCGGTTCATCTAATCTTTAAAATATTACCTAGAGTTTTAAATTTCTAGAATCATTGAAAAAAATCCAAAGCTCCTTAAATAGAACTCTGCAACTTGTCTAGAATTCTCCAATATTTGTGAAAAGATATATTTAATTAGATCTAATGGATATCCCTTAGATTTTGTAGGATTTTGAGTGGGAAAATATGATTTCTATAACATGCAAACACACCATTAATGTGATAGGTGTGAAAGTCATTTTGAATAGAACCAAGATACATTTATTGCTACATTCAACCTCTACAAGTACCCTAGGGTTTTCCTACCTACAATATTTATTTCCACATCCCAAAATATGAATCTCACACTACTCATGCCAAAAACAAAAAAGAATATCATGCCTCCATTAAAGTGATGGATCCAGTTTCATCTACTAGGACATTATCACCACTCTAGACCTAAATACATATTTTTTTTATGGGATTGTTCCATGCCTTACATGTTGTCTTGCCAAATCCATCTACAATTATTAGTATTTTCCTTATTTGTGCTTTTCATTTTGAGATCAATTTAAGCCATCAAATCATATTGAGGATATTTTCTTCCTCTATAAGGGCAAAACAATTCTCTTTATAAAGGGTTGGATGCTTTCTCTAAGCTTCAACTAGAAATTCCATTCTAAACTATAGATCTAGAATTTGTTAGGAACTATCTAAACACCATGATAATGTAACTTATGTATTTTATTCTATGTTTTCCAATCAATTGGTTGGGATTTTTTTAGTTTAAGAGAAATCCATACAACCAAATACATTGTGTTTCATTTTATGCTTTCGATCTACATTTATTCAAATTATTTGTTGTGAAATTTTGTATATGATGAGTATTTTATGAATCTCATGTTCATGCCATTAGCTACTTGTTGACTATAAGTTATCTTGTGTGGTTAGTATGAGCACCTTTTCCTTTCATTTTGTGAAGTATTATGTTAAGTTGCATTATGGGTAAGTGCACCAAGTTGTGACACAAAATGGCTCTTAAGATATGTCACTTTCTTCTTCTTTTTTTCCTGAAATCAACAAAGTCTGATGTTCACAAGAAAATGAAGATAGTTACGCTCAAAATTTGAAAATGCAACAAGAACAAGAGTTCTAGTGCTCTGAATCTACTTTCTAAGCTACTTTTTTTTTTGAAAATAATGAAGATTAAGGGTTTCAAAAAGGGGGGTCACTAAACGTGGTCTTGTTTTTCTCAAAAAAATAGCATAGTGTCTGTTGTGACAGTCCCCCTTTTTCATTAACGTTTTTTAGAATTTCAAAAAATCTAAATGGTGAGAAATTAGCTAACACCATGTAGTTTATCCTAGTTCTTTTGGTTAATTTTTTAATGAACATATAATATTTTACAAATTTTTGAAGTGGGCACATCCTGAAAAGCTAAAATTTGAGTGTTCTCCCCCCTAAATTTTTTGAAAACTAATCAAAAATATTTTTTTTTCATTATGTGTAGAATGGAGTCTAGTTCATAAAAATGTAATTTGTTTCAAAATTCTACGAACAAGTGAAAATCTATACTAAAACTAGCACATGTTGGTTTTTGACAAAAAATAGAGGCACTAGTAAGAGAATTTATGGATGAAAATCTTAACATAATCAAAATGTTAAAAAAATTATATTGTTATATAGGTAAGAGAGAGCCTAACGTCATCACAATTTTTTATAGACTTGTATTGAAATACGTTCAAACCTGATGGTTAGCATGGCTAAAAATGTGAAAAAAATTTACCCTTTCAAAAAATCACATCCTTGGCATGAAATGGATGCTCAAGGAAAAATACACCCCTTTGGGTTGGTATTTCCCAATGTAGCCAATTTGGTGAGTGCAAAATGTTGCATTACATTTTACTAGCACCAAATTTATTATATTAACAAAAAATCCAACTTCTCTTTCTATTTGTCTCTCTCTACCCCGCTTTGATAAGTCTTAAAGTTTACGATTTATGATTGATGATGGATAGTCAAGGTTTTACCTTTCACTCCCTCTATGCCTCCTTTCCTCTTAACCAATACTTACCCTATTCTCTCTCAACCCTCTCTAGGTCTATCCACCCTCTCTACCTTTCCTTTCCTCCTTAACCCCATCTCCATCCTTGCCTCCCTACCTCTCTCTTCTTCTATCTCCCTTTGTTACTATTTCTCACCCATCTCTCTCCTTTCTCTTGATCTCTACCTCTATCTCCCATATTTTTCTTCTCTCTCCCTCCCCTCTCTAGGTCATCACCTCTTTATCTCCTCCTCCCTATGTTTCTCACTCCCTCCATGTGTACCTCTCCATCCATCCCTTGTTACTCCTCTACTAATACTTCCCTTTCTGTCATGTCCCCTTCTCAGTGACATCTCTCAGACGACAGGATTGGCCTATCATACGACCCTCATAGGCCGATGGATTGGATAGGGGGTCATTTCGGAGCTTGGCTCAGCTTCAGTCAGCAGGGATTGATCAGTTGTCTTTCGTTCTGGCTTGATCGGAGGTCATTTGCAGAATTGCTATTTTTAGCAGTTCTTGGCAGGCAGTGTGGGACCACTGCTATTTTTAGCAGTTTGGCTGTGGCGGCATCAGGAATCACTTCAGAGTCTGTCAGCATCAGACGGATCAGTAAACGGGTTAGAAATAAGGGAGATATTAATATTTGATCGTATTGATTAAATATTAATTAATTAACGTTTATAATATAAAGTTATAATTTAATAGTATAACTTAAGTGGTTTTTCTTGAAGGGTGCGCCCAACATCAGAAGGGGGCCAAAAGTCATTGTTAAAAGTAATTAAAATATTCAGTGATGGACTATTGAAATATTAAAATATTAAAACGTGAATATTTCATTAAAACCCTATTTTCAAGGGAATCGCACTTTTCAGTGTATTAGAGGATTTTGCATTGGGAAGTGCGCCATTATGAGTTTATTGAGTTTGATATTGATCAATTTTTGGTCTGAGCCTGAGACTTAGGGTTTCACGTTCGATTCCTTGGAGAACGAGCCCTCTCCAGCGGAAAGCAATTCAGAGAGTGTGCAATATCACTCGATCTATTGCCAACAGGGGTTTTCTTATCCAGAGAAAACTACAGAGCTTCAGATATTGTATTTGTCAGAGATTCTTCAGAGGTTTTCATCCAGATACCATTTGTTCATCAAGGCGCCCATCTCAGAGATCCAAACTTTGCTTATTGGAGAAGTCCGTACCATATTCAATGCTGATCTGACAGGCCGTACATCTCTGTCAGGCCGTACCAGCAATAAAGGACGTGTCTTCTGTCTAACTCATACGCCTATCCTTAGCTCTCATTCATTCACCATCTGGAGGCGCTGGGAGTTGCTGGAGACTTGGGAATCTACAGACTGGAGAAAGACCAAGCATTCATGATAGCCGTACAATTCTGTACCTTCAGCCGTACCAGGAAAAATCAGGTTCTCTTCATGAATAAAATTCATTCTTTACTTTGCATGTTTCAAAATCGCATTGTACTGTTTCCAGTGGATGAAATAAAAGAGGCGCATTCATCATAGCTTGTATTTACTACCTTATTGAGGATCTAATATTTTATTAGGAATTTATTTTAAATTTCTGTCAAAGCCGTACTGTCATTAAATGCATTGAAAACACAAAAAAAATTGCAAAACTTCAAAACGTCAGAAAAACCCAAGAATATCAGTTAGATCATTGTCAGAGGGAAACCAGGGGTTTCTACAGTGGTATCAGAGCTTGATTCTGCCATCCTAGGGTTTGGCCATCACATGCAACCAGAGGAAATTGATACATACAGGTACTACACTCGCAGACGTGCCTTGCTTGAAAGGCAACGCAGTTTGAGCAGACAGCCGGAAATCATGGCTGACAGGAATGATAGGGCTGAGAGAACAGATATACCTCGGACAGATGTCCCTCATAACAACCGAGATCAGGATGATGCTGAGGTCTTACTCACACTCAGAGATCTTCGTGCAGGACAACGTCGATCTGACGATGTATTACAGCAGGTTGCACAGGCCCTGCAGCGATTAGGAACTTCGAGGAGACCGTCACCACATCGTGACGATGACAGGAGTGATGCTGGGTCACGGAGAGCACCTAGGACAGTGTCACGGATAGCTGATAGGCCTACAAGGCCTACGTTCACGAGACAGGAGCCCGATGAGGCTATGCCAGAGGAGGATCGGGATGATTTGTTTGCTGATAACCTTATGGCAGCAAACGAGGAGTGGGAGTTGATACCTCCTGCAGTCAGAGAACGGAACACTTTTGACCGTTTTATCACACAGAGGCGTGAACACAATAGGGCTCGTCAGGATTGGAGACCCCGACAGCAGAATAATGACCTCAAACATGCAACTAACAGGTTGAATCTGGTAATGTTTGATGGCGGTGGGAAGATGACAGCCCAAGCTTGGATTAGCAAGCTTGATACATTCCTTACCTTGCGTCCGATGGCTGAGAGAGACGCTATCCGTTACGCTACACTGCACCTCGAGGGAGTAGCATATGACTGGTGGCATCACGGTATGGTGACGCTACATCATGATAGGATCACTTCATATCAAGAGTTCGTAGACAGGCTGGTTGAGAGATTTGATAGGAAGGATCCGGAGACTTACTTCAGAGATTTGGCACAGTTGAGGCAGAGTGGCAATCTCTAGACATACATCAGCGACTTTCAGAGACTTTCCGTCATGGTTCCGAGCATATCTGAGAGGCGGTTGGTAGTTCTCTTTATGGAGGGTTTGACAGAACCACTTAAAGGCTGGATAAAAGCCTTTGATCCTCCATCATTACAGGAGGCGATGAGGAAGACACGTAACATGGAGTTCGCAGCCCCGGCAAATAAATTTAACTCCAGAGGTTCTTCATCGTTCCGAGACAACAAGGGGTTTAATAAAAACAATGACAAATCTGATTATAACAAAAACAAATCAGATTATAGAAACGATTCGAAGGGTAAATCAGCCTTCACACGGATCGTGAACACACGAATGACCGAGGAAAGGTATGCTTTTCTTTGCAGGGGCAAATATGATGCCAATCCGATTGCCTCTAAGACCTAAGGGCAAGGCGAATCGTGTTATGTGGGCATACTATGAAGACTCAGAATCAGAAAATTCAGAGCAGCCTGAGCATTCAGATGAGTCAGAGACAGAGACTCCAGAGCATAGAGTGGAGGTAGAGCCCGAGCTTCAGATACAGGAGGGCAGATTGTCTAGCATTCAGCAGGAGGGTTCTTTCCGGCTCCGTGGTGTATTAGCGGGTCAGAGGGTCATTACCCTATTGGATACAGGAGCTACACATAATTTTATTGATGCTAGGTTCGTTGAGAAACGAGGGCTTATCACAGAGGAGTTTGAGGGCATCAGAGTCAAAGTGGCGGATGGGTACACTTTGAGATGCGAACGCATGATTAGAGATCTTCCATTACGCTTGAACAACTATGAGTTCAAGGCGGATTATTATGTTGTCAATATGGGAGACATTGATTTAGTATTGGGAATGAAGTGGTTGCACTCACTGGAGGAGGTCACACTTCGTCTCAAGGATATGGAGATACGTTTTGAGGTCGACGGGAAGACTCACATTCTTAAGGCAATACGGGACAGCGACCTTAAAACAATTTCCTTTCGCCGAATGGAGCGGCTCATGCGTCATGACATGGTAGAGTGGGCTGCCGAGTGTCATTTAGCACCTTTACAGGAGGGACAGCAGAAGACAGAGTATCACCCGGACATACAGAAGATCAGAGTCAAGCATGATAAGGTGTTCAGTGATATTCCGCCAGGTAGACCTCCAGATAGAGGGATCGAGCACATTATTGAGCTCGAAGAGGGTGCAAAACCCATCATGATAACTCCTTACAGGCATCCGACAAGATTGAAGGATGAGATTGAGAAGACCATAAAGGAGTTACTGGCTATGGGTCACATTAGACCTAGTAAGTCGCCGTTCGCTTCTTCTGTTGTATTGGTGAAGAAGAAGGATGGAACGTTGCGCATGTGTATTGATTACAGGGTCCCGAATAAGAGGACAATCAAAAACAGATACCCGATACCGAGGATAGATGAGTTGATTGATGAGCTTCATGGGGCATGTTATTTCACGAAGATTGATTTACGGTCGGGTTATCACCAGATTAGAGTCCGTGAGCAGGACATAGAGAAGACAGCCTTCAGATGTCATTGTGGGCACTTCGAGTTCGTAGGGATGCCATTTAGCTCACTAACGCCACCTTCGCCTACTATGAACGTAGTATTTCATTCTTTGTCGCAGGAGGTTTGTGTTGGTTTTCTTCATGACATTCTGGCGTCGACTTGGCGTGAGCAATCGCTCAATTGGAGATCAGATTGAGCATCTTGAGAGGTTCCGGTACTAAGCGAATCCAAGTGCGAGTGCAGGGATGAACGAATTGTTATACCCTTGGTCATATTATCGCTATGATGGAGGCGATGGATCCCCGAAGATCCGCTTATTGTTGATTGGCTCCACACCTGGGCTAACCCTCGACACGCTTGAGAGGGTTCCTGGCCAGGTGGATTTCCACCACAGATTCGCGGAATGGTTATTCGACACGACATGTACCGATGACAGATTTGATGAAGAAGGGCTGCTTTGTTTGACCGGGCTAATGTGAGTGTTTTGAGAAGTTCAAGAGTTGATGACACTTGCCCCCGCTTTGGCACCGCCGACTTTTAATGGGCCGTTTGATTTCAAAGGTGATGCATCGTGATTGGTGCGGTGCTTATGCAGGACAAGCACCCAATAGTTTATGAGAGCCGCAAGCTCAGAGGACCCGAGAGGTTGTATAGCATATACGACAAAGAGATGCTCGCGATTATGCATGCCTTAGCGAAATTCAGGCAATATCTTGTTGGCAGCAAATTTTGCATCAAGACTGATCATAACAGTCTTAGACACTTTTTAGGGCAGCGAGATCTCAACGATAGACAGCAGAAGTGGGTCAGCAAGCTGCAGGCTTATGACTTTGATATTTCATATATCAAAGGTACTCAGAACGTAGTGGCAGATGCATTATCACGGAGACCGTATTTAGGCACTATGGTTCAGATTGCAGAGGATTGGAGGCATTTGATAGTGGCAGAGTATGCCAAGGACAGTTGGGCCTCCAGCATTATCGAGGGATCAGCAGTAGATACCAGGTACACACTTGTAAATTATTTGATCATTTACAAGCACATGATATTTTTGATTCCCGGTTCTGAGGTGAAGAACATGGTTATGAGGGCCTTTCATGATATTCCCACAGCAGGACATCCCGGTTACTTCAAGACTTACAGGCAGATACGGGAGAGGTTCACGTGGAAAGGGCTCAAGAGAG
>VDFB02128539.1:0-14796 GCA_007258455.2 Sequoia sempervirens | reverse complement strand
GTTCAACACAAGGTTAGCCAAACCAATGTAAAACACATAGAAAAATTAAGCATGAACCTTCCAGATACCAAAATTATCTTCAATACAATCATAACAACTCAATTCTAGAACCACAAGTCATAATATTTTAACAAAGAGAAATCCAAACCAACAACTTTTCTCCCAAAATTCAACCAAAACACAAAAAACCATAGTTCACAACTAGTGAACATAACTCGCACTGTACAATGAATCAGGAGCCAAAATTATGGATATAGCAACTTCCAACAACCATGAACAACATATCTGAACCACAAAAACATAGGAGTAAATTTCAGATAAAATCCTAGAGAAATCACTGAACACCTACAACCTTTCTTCAATACAATTTTATCAATATCCTCAACATGAACAACCAATAACCTGAAACCATGACATCAATGACAACAACAACTAGTTGATAACCAATTGACCAGTTGAAATCAATGACAAAACCTTCATTCTTTTCCATTCTTGTAATAGTAAAAACAAATATTGAAAATAAAATCCCTTGTGTTGGTGAAAATGAAAATCCTTTTGTTATTTGAAATGAATATCCTTGTGTTGGTAAAAATGAAAACCTTTTTTTTTGTTGAAAATGAAAATCCTTGTGTTGAAAAAAAAATTTGAAAATTGAAAGTACTATTTTGGATAATCTTCTTGGTAAGATTTCTTGGAGACAAATAAGAACACATGCCAATAGATTATACAAAAAAAAAATTATTGAAAAAAAATGATCATTTCAATGTCAACTCATGATGCAATTGATGAGAATGTGGAAAATGAGAAATTTAATGAAAAAGAGGCATTTTTGTGAAACCAAAAAAACTGATGAATCACTTAAACATGCTATATCTATTGTTGCTAGTGCCATTGAGTCTATTGGAAAGAAGATTCAATCTAAAGATAAGAATGCAACATGCTAAGCTATAAAAATTTCTATAGTGAATAAAACAACTTTTGATAAAAGAATGTTAAGCAACATTAGTGAAATTATAAACATACATTTGAAAACATTGGTAAGAGTGGTAAAGAGGAGAAAGTATTGAAAAGAATCCAATCAACCAATGTTGGAGCTTTAGTGGTCAACTCCCAAAGTATGACATGAAATTGAATATTGAAATCAAATATTTGGTTGAAAAATATTAGCATGATAATACAAGGGTATCATATAATGCCAGAGATGTTTTGAAATTAAGAGTGGGGTTCAAAATTCATGATCCTCATCCAAAAAATCTATTATACACAACTCAAATTGAATTTTATAGATTTTTTTTAGATGATTCAATGTTATCTAGAAATAATACCATCATTCAAAGATCATTTGAAAAATATGAACCTTGGTATGTCAAAATTAATAAGCAACAAATCTCTTGTTGTAAAATGCATGAGAAATTTTGTTATTATTGTGATGTTTTTTGATATATACATTGCATTTTATTTACTAACATGATTATGAGGAATGTGGTATTAATATGCCACCTGAAACAATCAAGGATTTTATAGCAAGTTTGTTTTGTGAGAAATATAATGGGAACTTATTTTATTTAAGCTCATGTATTTTTAGACAATGCACTAGTTGTGACAATCTTTCATTCTTAGGAGAATGTATGCATGGAAGTGTTGAAAATGATTTTGGAAAACAATTAGTGGATGTTAAAATATTTAAGAATGTTAAGTATTCTTTAAAGGATGGAAAAATTGAAAATATAATATCCCTTATTGGTTAGAGTGATATTTTAACAATTTGCACATGTTTGACAATGCACACATTTTGTCAAACAATTGGCTTTCTATTGTTCAGTACTTGTTTTCTCAATCTTTCCAAGGAGTTTTCTAGTTAATTATGCAAAGAACTACAAACTTGTGATAGTCAATAGAATATCTCATACATAATAATGAGCAACTATGAACATGCATTTCAACAAATAGTTCCGCTGAAACATGTAATCTGATTTATACTTTGCAAACACTGGACTGCATTAGTTCAATCCCCTCAAATATAATTCTTATGATTCTTGTTCAAGTAATCTATAATATTGCAACTTGAAAAAGTAAAATTCATCTATTTATCATTCATATGAATATTACAAACATTCAAATATGGTTCTATATTTTCAAGTCAAGTTTACTCAATTGATTTCTAACCTAATATACTACTGTAATGACTTTTGATGATTCTCCATTATCCACACCAAATATTTCCAACTTCTAATGACTAAAAAAGGTGCAAAGTTAGAGGCTCATATGGAAACTCATGACTTCACCAAAAGGCTGGCAAAACTTAAAGGGTCGATACCCCTTTTTTGACTAATCCTATTCTCCTTTGTCTTTTTCCTGCTGCTAGACCCACATCAAATGTTTCTTTTGTCTTTTCCCTTGCATGTTTATCTTATATGAACTCTAAATAATTCCCAACGGTAGGTTTGTAAATAACTTCAACATATAAATTAGCACGATTCCAATGATTGAGACAACTCAATAATAAGATATTATTGACCCCTTGAATTTGCCACAAAATCCCTTCATACTAGTAGCTACCTTGTTGTCTTATTCTATTTATTAAATAAAGCTCATTTCCTTATCACTGGAACCCAAATCTTCTACCATTTGTCTTTTTTCCCACAAAAAGTCATGACAAATTTGGTATGAGCTACTATTAAGACAAGTAGTCTTACAAAGAGAAATAGTGGTCAAAGACCATTAATTTGGAGTTTGATAACTCCCAAAGATAAATATTTTTGAAAGAGACTCCCAATTCCTCCATCCCTATGAATGCTAATCCAATTGTCAAACACACATTATTTGACTGACATGATAAACAAACCCGAGGTTTGAATCATTGATCTATACGACTGGATAATTAAATAATAATATTATATTTAGACTTGTTCACATTACTGAAGACCTCTTTTCAAAAACTTAAAACCTTCAAAATTTGTCTTGGAACGAGACTCACAAATTTCTATAGATTGATCAATCAATCCTTGAAGTCCAAATGTGAATCTGCTTGAATCCACCTATAAGAGGTTTTGGGTTTTCGTCCAAACCTCAAAATATGAAAATGATATGGGTTTTCATCGAAATCCAAAACTTGAACTCGAAGGTTTTTGTCCTCTTGTTCCAGAAAGCTAAGCTCTCACAATCTCCAATAAAATAATAATAATCTTCACATGTTGAGAAAATGAGCTCACAAATCCTTTTATAATACCTTTTAAGGTATTCCTACCAAAACACCTTTTCATAAAGTGATATTAAAATACTTTTTAATATCTTTTTAAATATTTCAAGGTGTCACTTTATTCACCACATTAATATAATTATTTAATATCACCTTAATAATTGTACTTTTTCAAGCAACATTAAATAATTAAATTAAATAATATTCATTAGGTGGGATGGAAAATGTGGACATTACAAGAAAGCATTGTGATTTAATCACAAAAAAAATAGTGTACATGAATTCATATCAGAATTTAAGAGTAAGATTGTACCAAAATATGTGAAACACTCTCAACATGCCTAATGGCTTGATGAACAATTTTGCACATGTAGAAACAAATTTCCACTAAGAAGTATACTATTAGTGGTTGATTTTGCAAAAATCTATACTCTTGCTCCATAAGAAGAAATCCAATCACAATATTACAATTCAATGCAAGTGGCTATATTTTTTCATATTATATATAGGCATGCAGATGATAACACAAAGGATGATAGATTTTTTTTGAGGGAGTACCATTTCTATTTGAGTGATAACCAATTACACTCGTCAGATTTTGTTTAATATTGTTTCAATATATTTTATACAAATTTAAGATAAAGAGGAATCTAGATGACATAACATCTCATATGGTCAGATAATTGTACATGACAGTTCAAGAATTTTTGAATGTTGTATTAGCTAAGTAGGGTTCACAAGGAAAATAATATCCAATACATGTGGAGTTTTTTTGAAGCTGAACATGGTAAAGGAGAACATGATGGAGCTAGTGCATGTGTTAAAATAATTCTTACTAGAGAGAAATTAAAATTTGAGGATGCAATGAAATTTAAAGATGCACATGTGATTATGGATTGGTGCAATATAAAATTATCTTCAAGATCAAGTAAGAACTCTACAATTCAATGATTTTTTTGGTTAGTTGAAGAAGAGAAAATTCTACCTAGACTTGATTGTGATACAATTAGTGGATCAACTAAATGGTATTATTTTAAGGGTTTGAATGCAAGCACATGGACTACTTGGACAAGGGAGATTACATATTTTTGTCAGTTTTGTATTTCAAGTGATTGGGAAGCATGTGAGAACACAATATGGGTCAAAGAGTGGAAGAAAAGATCGTTGAAACCTAAACAGACACACAATCAATTTGAAACAAAAATTGAAGAAAATGATCAAGTGTTTGCAATAGATGAATATGTCCATGTTTCAGACCTTGTACACAAAGGTAATTTATTTCATTTTATTTCCCTTTATTACTATTTTGTAATATATTTAATTTTATATATTAATGAATTTATGTAGATTGGTCAAATTATATGTCATAAAAGTTATGAATTAAATTTTATTTACGAGACATGTGTATGTTGTTGTTGTACCTAAGGATAATGAAGAGGAAATATAATATTGGTTGACTCGATGTGTGGAGACTAAACATAAGTTAATTAAACCTTGAGAAGATGATGGTGACTATCATTATCCAACATGTTCAATGGTGGTTGTTAGCACTTGGATACAAAAATATGTAACAAGGAAGAATGTTTTTCCTTCATTCAAAGATTATGAAACACATAAGAAGTTATACACTATTCACATTTGCTGGTGGAAACAAATATAAAACTAGTGAGGTATCATGGCAGACCTACTAATAAAGAGTTATGGACAATTTATGGAAGAACATGAGACAATAATAGATGCATTGCAAAAGAGAGAGAATGCAGATGGTACAATGGAATAAGTAAATACAATTATATATAATTTTATATATTTAAATACATGTTTTGATGATATTGATATTGCTTATATACATTGTTTAAATTGATTTATTGTAATTTTAATATTAGGTGAGGTAAAGAGGCTACAATTTGATGACCCACCACAAGATTTGGATTTTCTTGACATGGCATAGCTATTTGAGATGTACATTGTATATATAACTTGAGATGGCATACACCATATTGTGTAAAAATTGTTTTGAGTTGGCATATATGTCAAATTTGTATATGTACATGTACACATTGAAGATACACTTTTATATGTAAAAATCGGTATTTGATATATATTTTTTATTGTGTGCATGCTTTCCTATTTTGAAACTTATAATTTGAATGTATAATCACTTTATAATGGTTGAGCTATGATAAATAACATGTTGGAATTTGTTGCCATTGATGTAAACACTAGGTGATATTCTTGGTAGTGGTTTCCATTGATGTCAACACTTGGTGAATTATTTGTGGTTGTTATTGATGTAAACACTTGAGAAGATTTGTGTAAGATCATTGGTTATCATCGTTGTCACCACTTGGTGAGATATGTTGCTGATGATCATGGTTGGTTGTCACGCCTTGGTTTATTTCATGTAAAACTATATTGTGTATTATTGTTGTGAACAAAATTGATTTCATGATGATATATTAAGATAAGGATTAGAAGTGATGTTGATGGTGAAGATATGTTTTTGATGTTCTATAGTATGTTGTATGCTCTCTCCTGTTTCTCTTGAGGAATTATGAGTTGTTACAAGTTAGTTCTGACCTCCACAAGTTGATGAAAATTTTCTATTCTAGGAAGTTGGATTGAAGAGTGTTTGGTAGAATGCTCCACATTCCTTCGATGTTGGTGATATTGTCTTACAGTTTGAGATTTAGTGTTTGTTCTCTGTGGATGTTGCAATCCTATCTTTTTAGGTCACCAGTGTTGTTGAGGAGGTTTATGTTAATTGCAGAAGGTTGGAAGTTCTGTTGATTTTTTGGATTGGTTCAAAAAATTCTCCAAATTTCTCCTCATTGATGTATCTACTCTTGTAGCTTGGTGAATGTGATCTTAGATCTGTGTAGTGTCTCAATTCAAATTTCATGTATTGAAGTGGTCCACAAGTTGATATGTTAATGTTATATCTCATGATTGTGCATTTTGTGCTTCTAGGATGAAGTAATCTATCTTTGGTTGGTTTGGTGGCATGAAAATATGAAAGAAGTGTCTCGATGTGTTTTGGATGTTCATGGAACATCTCTATGTGATCTGCACATTAGTGGTTGATTTATTTTGGTGCTACATTGTGTTTGAGTTGGTTCTTTGGGTTATTTGTGGATGTCTGGCCGATAAGGCTTGTTATGTTGCTTACATTATGTGATTGAGGGTTTGCGCTAACATATGAAGTTGTGTTAAGATGGAATTAGGTCTTGACCTATCTTGTTGAGGACTACATTGAGTAAATTCAATTGGAAGTATATTTTGGGGCCAACTAGTTATGTGCTATATGTTTCCTTATTGCTGACTTGAGTTGATGTGTTCTAGCCTGTGAATTGTTTGGGATCACATTGGAATATGTATTAAGTTTTATTTTTGTCCTCTCTATCTCCTGGATAGGACCACACTATTTTTTTATGGCTGACTTGTTGAGATTATTATTTATCTTCTTGTTGGTTGACATAATTGAGGTTTTGTGATCTTGTGGTGGATAAAAATGAAAGATCAAATTAGTTTAAAATGAGAAGAGTATGGAATGTATTGAATATCTCATAGAAGTAGTGTGAAAGTGTGTGGAAGTTAGACCAGATGTGCTTTAATGCCTCATTCAACAAAGTGTTGTGTTGAAAAATATTGTAATCTCTATAAACTTCTTGTATCTTGCTTTGACATAGTGAATCTCATTAGGTCCTTGTATCTTTCCTTAGAGTTGCATGCTTCAGTTTTGCAAGTCCCTTGTATCTTTCCCTAAGGTTGTGCACCTTAGCCTGCAAGTACTTGGTAGTGAGCCTAATTGTAATTTTGTAAGCAGTGAGCTTCTATATTGTGAGTTAACTCTCACCATGGTTTTTTCTTCATTAGGTTTTCCATGCAAATCTGGTGCTATTTTGTGCATGCATGTTCTTTGTTTTATTTCTCATTGCTGTTAATTTGGGTAAGGTTTTCTAATCCAGTAAAAGAAGTTTGAGTTTTTTGAAGGGTTTATGTTTTGAAAATATTGATTCATCCCCCTTTGAGTCTCTAAGTGTGTTCAACATAACATGTTATATCTATCAATTTATTGAAATCTTGCACTTTAATAGTTTATGAATTACATTTCATTTTCACATAAACTATCATCAAACATTTACATTAATATGTATACCATTGAAACATAAAAATGTTGTGCACCCTAAATTGAGTGTACCAAATCTATGGTGTATTTTATCAATTCTATAGTTTCATTGGGATGCATATCAACAAGGTGAATAGATTGACTATCAACCTAAATGGTGAGCCAATTAGAGCAAGATTTGCATCATTTTGAGGATGGGAATGATTTGGAAATGATTGTGATTGATTTACCTAATTAAACTATATGATCTAATGCAACAAATGCAATCATAAAATAACTGATAAATAGAAATAGTCAAGTTTTGATAGATTTGGAAGGCACAGACTGATATGTGCCTATCCAAAAAAATTGGTTCTATTAAGCCTACAAGGATAGGGTCGCCCTATGTCCGCTAAGTCTTTGTAAGGGTGTCTTTCTCAACTTTCAAAATCCTTTGATTTTATATTTGAGCTTCTATTTTATGCCCATCCCATAATTGGAATGTCATAAATAAACTATGTAGGTGAGTTTCTGTGTCTTAACAAGGTTGATGACAATAAATGAAACAATGCAAAATGGATCTTCAAGCTCTCTTCAATCCATTTAAAACTTGAAACTTTTACATTCACAAAGGGGGAAAGTGTTGTGCCATATAGGGGCTTGCCTCAATCAAACCCTATGTTAGTGTTTCCACTTCCACAATGGCAATGTTAATATAAAACCTTGGATTGAAAGGAAGGAAATGATGAATGAACACAATGTTGCAATTCACCACCCTTTAATGGCTCCCTTGAAGGACTGAAGGCATACATATCTCTTCAAGGGTCTTGGATCTTGTTTTATTGATTTTCTTGAATGCTTGGAGACTTATAATAATGTTATCCTTCACATAGCATGAACATGAACACACATAAACTTTTATATGATGTTAGATCTTGAATTATTGTAATAATGCTTTGATATACTACTCTTGAATTATCTTAACAATTGTATTTATTTAATTATTTATCCTCAAAAGTCTTAGATTCCAAATGGTGAAATAACTATGTATTTATAGGTGTTTATATCCAATTTCCTAGAAATTAGATTCCAAAACCTGACACTTCAGATTCAAATTTTGTATATTAAAATACCACCAATAACATATTTGAATTTGGGTCTTGGATAAGAAGGGGGACGTAGTCTCCCTTGGGTGAATGAGTCAGTTGGTAGCTGGTCAACGCTCCCCTCGACATTTGTGACATGGACTAATTGCCTCTTGTGGATCCATTAACTCTAGCAGCTGTATTGGGCATTAATTGGTCAATTTTTTGGTGCAACGACAATCGTGGGGCCAACAGTTGGTATCAGAGCCAAAGGTGTTGGGTTTGAATCCCCTTGGGTAATGCTAAGG
Organism: Sequoia sempervirens; assembly: GCA_007258455.2. Taxonomy (NCBI): domain Eukaryota; kingdom Viridiplantae; phylum Streptophyta; class Pinopsida; order Cupressales; family Cupressaceae; genus Sequoia; species Sequoia sempervirens. The sequence goes on along the minus strand of VDFB02128539.1, from coordinate 6,096 downwards.
GGGAGATTGTTGGTAGTTGGTCAGTGCTCCCCTCGAGATTCATGACATGGACTAATCGCCTCCCATGGATCCGTTAACTCTAGTGGTTGTATTGAGAATTAACAGGTCAATTTTTTGGTGCAACAAAAACCGTGGGGCCAATAGGGTCTTGGTCCAAATTTCTAGGACACTCAAAGTCAAGGACAATTTAATGATTAAATGCATTTGTTTAATACTTTTCCACCTTCAAAAAATGATAAAAATTGGGTTTTGGAATGCAAAATTTGGAAAATTAGAAGCTTAATTAAGTCCAATAAATTAGGGGGCCAAAAACATAATGTAAAAGTGTAAGCATATACACTTTTTTACACTACATTTATCCCCTACTTTAATGAGAGTATGAAATTATGTTCAAACTCACACTAAAGTAGAGAAATATATGTCAAGAGGGGTTCGATTGCAAACATGTTAGAGAGATATGATGACTAAGGATCAAGGGAGGTGATCAAGCCTCTTGGATCTAAAATTCCATGGAAAACCAACATAAGCACAAAGGAACACACATGCATGATATGATATGCTGCAAGACAATATGCACAAACATACAATGTCAAAATTAATGCAAAAAAGGAAAAGATGGACTAGAAAGTTGTATTATGCTATGTGTCCATGAAATACATTACTCACAAGGGCTAGTGAAGTTCGATATTCACTAGGTGAGCCCCCAAGACAAGGTAAAATGTGAGACACACACTAGGTCTACTAGGTGTTCCCATGAAAAAGTGACAAAATGGGAAGAATGCACCAGGTCTAGAGGTGTGTACCCATTTTTCAAACCATACCAAGAGTTATACTTGTAGGACAAGGTTAAAATTGAGTTCAAAGGTAAAGATCAATAGTAGCAACCACAACTACCTAAAATCCAAGCCCCAAAAGACCCAAATCCAAACAAGAAAGCACAAATAACAATAGAAAGAAAATAATAAAGCAACAATACCAAACTTTCTATGTCATGGTTGAATCATCTTCCTTGCATCTCCTCCATTTTCTTGCTGTATATGCAAGGTCACCCTTAGATTTTTTGTATGCAAGTTCTTAGCCAAGTGATAGTGATAGCAAGAATATCGAAGATTGTGGTTGTAAGGTTAGAATGATGGAGACAATTCTCTTTTATATAAAATCCATTTAAATGGATGGTAAAGATTGAAAGCCAATATGATGTGAAGATCAACATATGAGATTGCTTGCACAATGAAGAGGAAGGGTTAGGGTCAAAATAGGGCTTGTTAAGGATGGATGGTAAAGATTAAAAGAAGAACGTGACATGATCAAAGGTTGAGATTCAAAAGAGGAATTGTAGGGAAATGGAGGGAATGTGAACAATAAAATAATCAAAGTGGTTATTTAATTGTAGAAGAAGGGGAAATGGGATTTTAATTAAGATGAGTAGAATCAACCATTTAATTAAAAATGGAGGAAAGGGGACAATTTATTAAATAATTGAATAATTATTTAATAATGGAGAAAAAAGGTTAAATGAATAGCTAAACAATTAAAATAATTATTTAGCCATAGAAGGAAGAAATGAAGAATGAATAATGAAATAAATAGAAATTTATTTAATTATAGTGAGAAAAGGGACATTAGTGATGTAATTAATAAATGTTAATTTATTTAATTAATTAAAAAAAGAATAAAGAAGAAACAAATTAATTAAATAATTAAAATTGTTTAATTAATAGAAGAATATGACTTTAGAAAATAATCAAATAATTACAATTATTCAATTATATGGGGAAGAAGGGAAATCAATAGGAAAAATGGCGTTCACAGGCTCAAGACATTTTTTAGTGTCTACATTTTTCCCCTCTTTGATATAATGTGAAGTCATTTGAAAGTTGTATCAAAGAAATTTAGTTCAAATTATGCCCCAGTGTGCCCTAGTGAAGATGGGATAGACCTATGCCCCCTTGAAATTTTTTGCAAATTTTGAAAAAGTTATAAAAAATTTGAAAAATTATTCTGATAAGAAAATTTGATAATGCACAATGTGTTTATAGCAAAAGATTTCAATTTTAAAATCTCAAGAGTACTCACATGAAGGTTTAGGCATTTATTTAATGCATCCAGTAAAAACCCTACGCTAGGGGTAATAAATAGGATCCTAGGAGGTAAAATTGGTCATTTGGGCATTTTTACTGGAGTGAATAGTGAGTTGTGAGAGTGACTTTGTTGCGGAGCTTCTGCCAAGATGTTGCTTGTACCACACACCTCACATTGCAGATTTAGAGTTAGGAAGTACAGATGGCCAGAGGGCTCTAGGGACACAGTATGTACGTCTTTCCCTATTTGTCATTTTGCCATTTTTTGCTAGATTTTAGCGATCCAATGTGGGAAAACAGATGCGACGCATGCCATGTGTCGGATTTTTTATCACATTCACTGCAAGTGGGGTGGTTCATTGCATTTGCTTGGTGCGACACATTTGCTAGTTAAGGTTTGTCAAAAGCATTGTGACACAATTGTTAAGTGAGACACATGTGATTCATGCAACACAACTGCGGTTTGGAATGACACAATTGTTATAGTGTGCCACATTTGTGGACAGGTACACCACATGTGCATTCATGTGACACAAGTGTTGGATTGTATGCTGCAATTGATTTGTGTGACACATGTGTTAGAAAGTTCAACACAATTATATTTGTAAGTTGCATATGCTAATGTCTGGCACATTTGACTGATAAGCCGCATTTGTTTAGATAGTGCGACGCATTTGCTTGATTAGGTTTTTTCCCTAGTTTTAGATAAAATTTCTTCTGTGATCAAGGTCAAATAGATTTTCTTAGAACTTTCAATTGACGTAATGTTCTTACTTGTGATCACAGGTGAGATACAACCCTATTTATACTCGAGAGAGTCACCCCCCTACTTTCAAACTACGAGATCAATTACTTGATGAGGAGAAGGACTAACTGCATTCCCTCAAGTTGTACTATGTGACCTTCACGCCCATGATTAGGGCTAATAGGGGATTATTGACTTCCCTAGCTGAGAGGAAACACTTGGAGACTAGATCCTTCCACCTACCTACAAGAGAGGCCACAATGACACTAGAGGACATTTGGAAAAATTTTTGGCTTCTGATTCGAGGAACTCATGTTTCATATGATCTCGAGCATGGGTTTGGTGCCATCCAGAGGTCTTTTGAGCATGAGGAAATTGTGGAGCTCGACATAGAGGAGTACAAGATCCGATGGGACGTTTTGGCCAAGAGATATGAGTTGTTTGATGTGTTCTCTACAATGTGATCATGATGATTGTGATACCTGATTGTCAGGGACATGGATTTGATGTCGCATGGGGAGAGATGTTGGTTGGTATGATGACCTGTGGGATGGTGTATGCGTGGGGACCATGTCTCCTTGACATGTTATACTTTTAGTTGCACAATGTTTCCTACAAAGGGGTGTAGTCCATCAGTTATGGGACTACCTTACTTATGACTTGAGTGTGGGAGCATATCATGATATTCAAACCTATTGGGAGATAGCTTGGAGGAATGATATGTTTTCTTGTATGGAGGAGTGGTCATACAAACTAGGGTCGGCGATGTCGAATATTGGTGTCACACCATTGATTTGCTTGTTTCATTTGTTAGGAGACCTTGTCAAGATTGTTAGCCATGGGAGCATTTTCTCTATTGCTTGCTAGAGTAGAGGGAGAACCGGAGGTGGCCATGTAGGAGGTTGAGTAGGATATGAGAGAGGAGGAAAGAGAAATTTGAGAGGAGATTATGATGGGGGAGGGCTTGGGTGAGGGGTATTAACATGTGTCAATTTTGGGGGTCATGGAGGAGGTGAAGGGAGGCAGGCTAGTGGACCCACATATCACATATTTACAAGAACAACTTTAGCTGCTGATGCATGGATTTAAAGCTTATAGGATGAGGTGGATAGGCTCACTACTAAGAGGGACATGAATATCATTGGGAGATAGAGGGTTGATTAGTAGTGCTTGGAGTTTATTTTGATTGTTAGTGGACTTGTGGTTGAACTAGGTCACTAGATTTTTTAGGCAAGACAATAGGCTTGCTACTATAAAGACCTATATGAGCATCAAGTGCCATCAACGAAGAGAGAGCCGACCTATACACAAAACCAGAGTCACAATAGGTTACACTCTCACTAGTCTTAGAGAACTAGGGGAGTATCCCAACCTAGGCCTTCTTTGTATCACTGACCATCAAGATCAGGGCATATGGCATCAGGATCATAGGACAGACAAGACCGACAACCTTCACCAAGACCATCCCCATCAAAAGATATGGGCAACTCTAGGTAGAGCTATTTATGATATGTATTAGACACTTATTTTTTATCAAGCCTGCTAGCTCCATTTTTGCGATTCATCGAGATATTATACTGTGACACTATTTTTTTTTATTACATGCAAGATACATGATTTTTAGCAGTGACTATATGATGCATATTCCTATGTTATTGTTACCTAATGTGATTTTCAGCCTAATCATTTTAGGTTGGGACAACAATGATGTTTTCTACTTGAAGAAGGATAAAGGTACACAAAAGATTCTACTAAAGTTACTCATTATCATACAAACAGCTCCATGAAATGAATTTTTCAGTTTTCATTATGTAATTGCTTTACATAAAAGAGGAATAGTACACAAAATTTTGCATAAAGTAGTTGTTTAGATTCATTACAAGAAGTATGTTTATAAGTTTCCGACACAAGCCATGGGAATAACTGGATAAGATGTAATAAGAAATAAATTGTACATTTGAAAATAAAGAACACATGTAAGAGGGAAGGGATCCATCATTGCCTGAATGATGAACCCTAGTGTTGATCTGCTGCATCTTCAACTCCTTTGTTGATAGCTCCAGAAGTGCCTACAAAGGACAAGAAAAGTGATGTTAGAGCTCAGGATTCCAGTTCTCTCATATGTCAAATCAATAGATATACATCCTATCTCTTGAAATGCATCAAATCAGACAGTTAGGAGATAAGTTGTCTCAAGATTAGATACACAATTATTATGAAGATCTAAGAAGAGTAAAATCATCCAATCATCATAAAAAGCTTAGGGATTCTTATTTTTCTTAACTTTTTTGTTGATTGTGCAGGTATAGGCATAATCTTATCATATAGATCAACAAAGAAGAGCTTCACATAGAGAGTAGCTACAAACACCAAATGTATACATGGAAAAGAGTGGAGTCATGAAGACAATCCATATGCTTACTAAAAAAAGGTTGTGACAATCATAGTTTCAAAGAATAGGAGCAACCATTGTTAAAAGTGCCAAAGGATAGCCTTGCACAAAATAGGATTGGGGCCATGATGATACCAAGTACATAAGGGAGTCATGAAGATAGTCATGAAGCACTTGTGATAGTCATGAAAAGTAGTAAAAGGCAGCCTAAAAGCTTAAATTTATCACAAAAAAGTGAATAATGGGTTAGTCTACAATCACTCTTCATAGGTTGGAGTTATCAAAAAATGAGGGGAAGTCCTATAAAAAGCAAGAAGCAAAAGTCACAGTCACCTAGAAACCATTGTAGACAGTGGGAAAAGTAATGATTGTATAACACAATCATGATACATGAGAATGCAATCAACTTGTGTTCAAAGGAGGATAATGACAAAGGTTAGAGGCTTAATTGTGATAGTGAACTTTTGATAGTAATTTAGTAGTGTCCTTGACTAAATTTTTTTCTTTGATATGATGAGTGAGTGATGGTTGTGGAAGTTCATGACTCTTGAAAAAGACCTTGATGAGTTTGGTATAGTTAGAGGTGACAATCCTCATATGTAGTGGTTTTAAACTCAAAGCTTAATACATAGTGAATTCATGAAGGAAATCTTGTGGTAGGGTACTAAGAAGTTGGTTCACTATTGCTTGCTAGTCAATACAAGAGGATCAAGCCACTATCAAATAACAAGACCTATAGAAAGTAACAATTCCAAGAATATCCATCAAGACCAATGTAAATTTCCAAGTCCAAATCAAGGGTAAGTGCTCATGTTGAAGCAAGGTTATGAAAGCTAATCAAAAGAGTAGTCTCCTTGAGGTTTAGCATCCAGTTTAGG
>VDFB02128538.1:0-18832 GCA_007258455.2 Sequoia sempervirens | reverse complement strand
AATCTATAATAATATTTGAGCAACTTAAAAATATTTCTAAATTAAAATATATAGAAAAGTTCCCATATTGCTATTGGGAAAATACTTAGAACAATTCTCTTCGACTTTTTCATTAAAAAAACTCAAAGAAACTCATTAAAATCATTGAATTTCTATAGTATCCATTTTAAAAGGCCTATTTCACGTGTCATTCTTCCTTTTGTAATTTGTAATATTAATATAAGCACATACGAAAGAAAGAAAACTTTTAACGTCCAGATGTATAACTAGTAATTTCTGAAAGTGTTTCCTAGGAAAAGGTAAGGAAAAATAAAACCAGCTTCTCCCAACGCCCAATGCTCTACCGAACATAACGACCTATAATCATAAACAACCACAAACCTAAGTATTTCCTTTTATGTTAAGCACCTACATTTCAAGGACATTTCGTCCAATTTGGCTTGAAATTCCTCAATTGCTGCATCATCATTCTCATCCAGCCATTCCTCAACAGTATTTAGTGCCCCACTGATATCATCTGCAACGCTCGTCTCCATCGTTCCCCTGCTCTTCGCCTCTGTAACCCTACTTTTCATGTTACAAATATAACATTCCAGAGAGTTTTTGGCCAAATGCTTCTTTGCCATTTCTTCATCTTCTTTTCGAAATATGTCTGCATCAGCCACCATTCGATCGCTCTCCTCCTTGCTCAATCTCTCACGCTCATTTGTAACAGTAATCTGATTGCTCCTCCCCGTTCCCACATCCCAGGCAGCGGCTGTAAGAATTCCCTCTACATCCACTCCAAGCTCAACTCTTATATTTGGCACCCCACACCGCGCAGGTAGAATTCCATCCAGGACAAATTCGCCCAGCAAATTGTTGTGTGCAACCAAAGGTCTCTCGCCTTCATAAATTGGAAAACTTACACTTGTCTGATTGTCATATCTTGTGGTGACAGACGCCTCTTTCAGAGTAGGAATGGGAGTATTGCGGGGAACTATTACTTTCATAACACCATCGTTAATTTCAATTCCAAGACTCAAAGAAGTGACGTCCACCAAGACTAAGTGGATGTTTTCCTTGTTCAGTACAGCTGCACCATAAGCAACTGCCTCGTCTGGATTTACACTTTTGCAGAGCCCTCTGCCCTCGAAAAATTGACTTATCAATTCCTGGACCTTGGGTATACGTGAAGAACCTCCTACTAATACAGTGTCGTCGATTTGGTGTTTGCTCAGCGTGGAGTCTTCCATGCATTGCTTCACTAATTGCATGCATTTGTCAAATAGGTCCGCGTTGAGCTCCTCGAACTTCGCCCTCCTGATCTTTGTGTGGAAATCTTGCCCTTCATAGAGACAATCTATGTCGATTACAGTCTCTACTGCGGAAGACAAACTTCTTTTTGCCCTCTCGCACTCTGAAAGTAGTCTCCGAAGAGCTTTGAGAGTTGTACTCATATCCATTTTATATTTTTTGTTGAACAGCTGAACACAGTAATTGAGCATCCTAAGGTCAAAATCCTGGCCGCCCAAATGCATGTCCCCTCCAACAGCTTTTACTTCAAGCTTACCTCTTTCAACTGTAACGATAGATACGTCAAAGGTACCTCCTCCAAGGTCGAAAACTAAAATGTTTCTTTTCCCTTCCTCCATTGAATCAAAGCCATAAGTTATCGCTGCAGCCGTGGGTTCATTGATGATTCGCATGACATTAAGCCCTGCAATTTTACCGGCATCTTTAGTTGCTCGCTTCTGCGAGTCGTTGAAATAAGCAGGTACGGTAATCACAGCATTCTTCACATCACACTGGAGGTATTGTTCGGCTATCATCTTCATTTTCACCAACACCATCGACGAGATTTCCTCAGCTGCAAATAGCTTTTTCTCACCTTTATAAGCCACTTCAACCATAGGCTTGTCATTCTTACCAGGAACGATAGTGAATGGCCACAATTGTTTGTCAGACTGTACAGAAGGATCATTATATCTCCTTCCAATGAGTCTCTTGGCATCAAACACAGTGTTGGTAGGATTAGCTGAAATCTGGAACTTGGCAGCATCTCCAACGAGTCTTTCATTGGGGGTGAAAGCAACCATGGAGGGAGTGGTTCTGTTTCCTTGGTCATTAACAATAATTTCAACTCTGTCGTGCTGCCACACTCCCACACAGCTGTAAGTTGTCCCGAGATCAATGCCAATAGCCTTATCTTTGCCCTGTCTGTCCATGTTATACTCTGCATGAATATAAGAAGAATATTTGGAAATTTTCAGTTAAGTAATCACAGGAAACTACTGTTATCAATTCCTAAATGAAAATATTTAAGAACAGAATGCAACCTTAAACCTATTGCAAAAGCCTTGTTTTTCTACGAGCTGTCTCCTAGGCCTATTCACTCTCTAACCATTCCAATCAAACACAAACAGTGTAACTACCCTAAACAGTAAGGAGTAAATTCTGCATGACTGTAAGGAGTAAATTCAAAGTAATTCAAATTTTGATTCACAGAGGAAAATGCTGTTATTAATTCTAAAATGAATTTTTTAAAAAACAGACTGCAACCTTAACATATTGCAAAAACCTTCTAATAATCACACCCCTGTTTTTCCATCGGCTATCTCCTAGCCCCTAGGCCCATTAACTCTGTAACCATTTTGGTCACGACTCGCATATATCTCTTTGTGGCTGCAATTTGAGAGGAAATTTGGGATCCCTCTCGGTTGAACTTGTTGATACCATTCTGTGATATTTGGTCCGAGTACTCTTTGGTAGCAGCAGTGGAAGATAATGCAGTTTCAGGCATTGATGGTAGTTTACTAGCTATTTAATGGTTATTTTCCCTAGTTTAGCTATGGTGTGGTGTAACCGTTTGACGTGATGACTCTGACTCAAAAAGACAATCTGATAACCTCAATATAATTTATGCTAATAGAAAGGGCAGACCATTATAAATCTGTGAATCCATCTTGGTTTCGTTGGCAATCTATTTTGATAATTATCTTTTGAGTTCCAATATAGGGTGCCGATGGACATCCCCTGTAAATGTATTGTGCCAGGGATATTTTACATTTGTAGGCAGGTGCCCTCAATTTTTCATTTTAGTTTTATAAATACACTAGTATAGATATCTTAAATACATCTATCTAAAAGACATTGAGAGATATCAGTCTTAAAACTATAGATACGGATAAGACTAAAATCAACACAGATTTAGCATCATAGAATTGCCAAACCAATTAATTATCAAGATTGTTTTATTTATAAGTACATCATTGAGTGTCTAGTAAAAAAAGTTTTACGCTGTATGCAATGGTTAAAAATGTGATCCACCTTTCATAGGCAGAAACAGGCTGAATGCTAATTTAAGATGTGAAAAAGATTGATAACAAACCAATTACAACAATAAGAAAATATGTGATGAATACCTCTCTAAAATGTATGAAATAACTGTAACATACTTGTTCTAGGAATTTATGCTTATGACATTATGTTGGAAGTTAAAACATGAGTGAGCATTCCTGTAGTCTATTGACAGGTTTGCTACAAACTGTTTTTTTTTCATAAATATTGCATGAAAATTTTGGAGGTCTTTCTGTTTCAATTGAAGATTTGTTTGCATAAGGCCTAATAAGATTTGCATATCTTTAGTGCCATCTCTTTTCACAATATTTTTTTATTGTGTTTTACCAAGAGAATATAAATATTGTGTTTTACCAAGAGAATATAATATATTTTCCTGTTAACAAAAGATATTTCTTTGTCAGGAATAACCATTATAAAGCACATGAACACTTCTAAAAGATGAGGGTCCTAACACATCAATCCTATACATATTAGGTAATAGGTAATGTACTGCTAGTTTTATAAGATTTCAGCCCTAGTAAACACCAATTTTGTAATGTATTTGTCGTATCTGTTGTCCATGCTAAGTCAATATATCTCCTAGCCTCTATCAGATTTCAACTCACACCCCCAGTATTGTGTACAGAGGACTCTGTCACTGGGAATATTTCATTGCTTCTTAGTAAAACGTGCTTGACGAAACCTAGAGAATGCATTCCCAAGGTGTTGTGCTTTTACATAAAGATCTGTACGAGAGTTTTTACCCACAATTGTGTAGGATTTGTAACCTCGAGGTTGTGGTCCTCCTTAAACTATCCCTCAAATACAGTACAAGATTATAAACTCAATGTTGATTCCATACGGTCGTCAAGTAATTGTGCTATATAAATCAAATATATTATTACCCCAGTTACATATGTGTGATTGTTTATAATCTCAGTAAGTCAATCAGCCCACATATAATGGGCAACCAAAAATAATTACAATATCAAGCTTGATCAAAACCGAGTGAAGGTACTTTTGGCAAAGTTGAATTACATAAAATAGTGATTTTTCTGCTCATATGAGATATGAGCAAGATCTCAGATATATTTAGCAAATAGATAGACCAGGGCAATTCACATCATCTGGGTTGCATTAGCTTTAAGTTGGTCTTGCAGCTTATTCTTCCTACTCGACTGTCCCAGTCCCATCGTTTAAGCCTTGGAAGTCTGAAATGTAAAGAGAACAATACATCTATAGCTTATTCTCACATTTTAATTTCAGTTTAAATTGCTAAGCAACCATTTTCTAGAATTTTTCCATCAATCTCAACTTTCCAGACTTGAACCAAAGACAATGTACAAAGGTTGAGATCACCTTTATTGGAAAAAGCATCATACGTTCAAAAAGGTTGAGAGCACCTTTGACAGGCATTTACATGACTAAAATATGATTATTCAAACTTTCTTATCTTCCATTGCAAATCAGAATGTGAGTTTTGAAACATGTTTTCTTTGATGTGCTTTTTAAATTAATCAGATGATGTAACTTATAGTACAAGGATGTAGCCAAATCTGAAGTTTGATCAGTTTACGACCCACAATGCACACTTAAAAGCCTTAGCAAGTTGCTGTACAAAGTTACCAAATAAAAACATGCTTAGTTTCTTGCCCATGCATGTCCCTACAACTTGTTTCAGAAAAAGTTCTGAAATAATGTGTAGAAATCAGAATGGATGTGTATTTATAGGCTTCATATTTAAAAGGGAACTTGTTTGCAAGACTCTCCACACTTTTTTGCCTGTCATATCACACTCCTTTCTAATTCAAGCTGTGAGATTCTGGTTGTTAGCAGATGAACAGATTCAAATCAGTCTGACATAAGACCATCTGAGAATTTCTATCAATCGTATAGGATTCAGCAAATGGGGTATGAGAAAGAGATAAAATGTACCACAAAAGAACAACACGTGGCAAAGTCTACTAGACACATCAATTACACAACCAGAAGAACGAACACCCAGTCAGGGTTCTAGATGAAAATCAGCCACGACAACAACTCGACTGAAAAAAAATTTGCATACCTAGTAGAGGGTAGGCTTTCCAAGGAACAACCTTGCCTTGCGTATTACTAAGTTTATAACCCAGACCTCTTAACTCATTCTGAAAGAAGCATATGGCCCCTCTTCTTCCTCTCCCTCAAAACTAACAAGACGGTTCAGTACAGAGCAAAAATCATAAGTTATATCCTTTAAAATTTTATCCATTGAGACAAAAAAAATTACTGATTCGATACAGAGTAGCAGTTGCTGCATTCAGACCCCAAAGAATGTCGTTCACAGATCATAAAACATAAGCAACAAATCAATTGGCCAACATTTGTTTGGTGAAAGGTTATTCCTGTGACCATGACCGCCCAAGATTATTTCATTTCAAATATACAAAACGGTTTTCCAGGTCTTCAAATATATAACTAATCTCCTATATTCCAGTCAAAGCACCCTATCAAATAGAGAATAAATAAAGATATCGTTGTTACAAACACTTAATTTCACCAAGGAACTGCCCAGGACTAATTACCAGCCCACATAATAAGGAACTGGAATCTAAATTCTAAGAATTGACGAAAATTTAAAGCTACAACTCAAAAACTCATTACTCAGTAGGAAATAAATTTGTGAACAGTCATTCTGTTTTTTCGTTTTGGTGTGGTCTGCTTTGGCAGACACTGTGTTTTTTTATTAATTTCAACTAAGCTTGGCAGTGTAGCACAAGTGGGCTGAGGAAAGAGGCATGGGTATAAAATTGAACCGTTGATGTAGATCCAGACGAGTGAGGCTGTGCAAATCTGAGGCCAGCCATTGTGCGTAACGCCCCTGCCCCATCTATTGCCAAAGCCATCTCACTGTACGGTGCAGGTGCTAAGCCTACCATGTTTTTTATTCTCTTATAATGGCAGTATAATTTGAGACCTGTATTCTTATTGTAAAACATTGAAGTAAAAATATGTTTAGATTTGATAGAAATAGTTGTAAGTATCAATATCTTATCCTAAACTGACAAATATCAAATAAATTGCCATTTGATAAACACCATATTTTTGGTTCTGGAAAAAGATTCTGGTATTATTACACTTGCTGAAACAATTCTCTGCCACTACACAGGCTTCTGCTACCATCTCAGCTCATTCATATGACATGCTTGAATTTTGTGGAGAGGCTTGGTATGGTTTCTCCTTTCCAAGCAGAGTAAGGGCATCTGTGCCATAGATGGGTAAACTAATTTCAGTTTAAGTTATGTTTTGTGTATGTTAGATGTTATGAGTTAAAATTTTGGTTGTTACTGTTAGTAACGTACTGTTGAGTACTTAATAGTTAGATTTTTAAGGGAGAGGCTGTTGAGGAAGTTGAAAGAGTGAAGGCATTTTATAAAGGTAAGTGAATAATATAATCAATGATACAATTGAATTCTTTCACAATAGATATATTTATTAAAATATATTTGACAGATAATACTTGGAAAGTATAAAATCCTTTTTAATATTTGTTTATATTGTCTGTGGTATAAATGGTCATAAACATGTTGATAGATAATAAATTTTAAGATGACTGTGTCAAATAGCTTTAGGAAGAGGTAATGGATCTTCAAATTATAAAGACAAAATTACAAAGGCAATAGCATATGACACTAGATGTACAAGACTGACAGATGTTGTTTCTGTAGGAATGTGAAGCAAAAGATTAGGAATCAAGAGGATGCAAACAAATGTCAAGATTGGTTTATTAATATGAGAAGATAGGAGATTGAGTTTACAGAGTACAAAGTTGAATCAGATTGATGGATGCTCCAAATCATCTTGGATTTATTGTTATTTGATTCAATGTTATAAGTGTTTGTTTCTTTTTTAGATCAAATAATGGTTCGTTTGATGTAATGATCCAAAAGTAAGTTTGTTAATGTTAGCAATGTGTCAGGAAGTAAATAGTTTAATTCTTAAAGAACAAGTGATTATAGAAATTAAAAGGACGAAGACCTTTCATTAAAGTCAATGAATAATGTAATCAATTAAATTCCTGCATAATATAATTTTTTATGTTTCTTTTATATTATTGTAAATGTAAATTTTTATTTTATTTATGTGCATTTAGTTTGGTTTCTACAATATAATACATTGTGGAAAGAGGATAGAGTTGTTGAATTCTACTTTTTGCTTTTCAAGACTTGGGGGTAAAACATACAAAAGATAAGATCTGCCATGCAAGCTTATTTTAAAAATTGATCTTATCCTCAAAATTGTGAAGCAATACATTAAATTAGATTTTGGAGAGAATACTCATTCAAGGCACACTTATTCTTCTTTTAAATGAAAACAATTAAATTACATAGATATTGACGTGTCTGTTTTTACGTAATAGATTACAAAATTTCAAAGAAGCAACCATCTAAACTAAAAGTTATCTTTCGACTATACAACCATAAATGCTCAATCAATTAAACAACGGCCTTTCTATAAGATTTCAATTTTGAAGAATTTTAAAAGATAAAGATGACAAAAGAAGGTAAAATCAGCAGAGATAACTGTGAAATCAAGAATTACCATCAACAAAACAAGCAGTATCAACAACAAATTTATGAAGTCCACAAACAAAACAAAACAAGAAAATCCCTGTATTTGTGACTCAAAAATTAAAAAATCATATATTGAAACAAATAAATGAATTTTTTAGCATACACAGCTTGCTAAGATTCAAAAACCATAACAGTAAATTTAGAGGCATTCAGCTTTTCCGAACTGCAACTGAAATTCTACTTACACACTTTTTCCACTCCTGAAATAATTAACATGAAAAATAAATGAGAGAGAAAAGAAAGATTACCTTAACAAGCCAGACTCTGTCAGAATTCTCTGTGAAAGGCTTTTCTCACCAATAAAAAATGATGAGCCAAGTTCAGACTAAGAAGCCGAATGCAGCCTGAAGAACGAAGGTATTCCTTTATGGTTTCTTTTTTGTTCATTTATTTGTCTTTTCTTTTCTTTTTTTTGATAAAGAAGGCTTATACTTTACTTTTTTTTTGGTTTTATGGTTTTTTTTTGGTTCTTTGTTACCATGGGAATATTATAGTGATTGATATAAATAAGGAATTGGAATTAATAGATAATAATTTCTTTTTAATATATAATTTTAAAGTATATTTTTTTAATTTAATATTTTTTGTATGTAAAGATTTATTTAAATTTAATTTTAAAGAAAAACATTTCATGTCTTCATGATTGAAGTAATATATTTAATTTAAGTCAAGGTTACCCTAAGTTCTCTGGACGGTAATTGTGGATATGGACGAGTCCCAAGTTTCACCCCGAGCCAAATTTATAGGGACAATAATTCGTGGACGCTATAAAAATATAGGGAAAATTCTAAAAAATATAGTAGGTACCAAATGTTCAATAGATAACATGGATAAGGCATGCATAATATACATTATCGAACATTCACATATAACATTTGTGTTCAAGTTGATATGGTTTATTGGGTATGCATTGATCTTAATGAATAAGTTAGAATTTATTCAATGGAAAGCTTGATTTTGAACTAAGAAAACAGATACTCTGATGATAATTTTTTTGTTTATTGATAATTGGAACAAGGGAGTGCAGCCTTCTGAGAATGATAGTGAGTTGCATTAGGCAAATAATCTGCACAGTTACCATGTTATTGTTTTGCATGATCAAATGTCCCAAGGCCCGCTATGTATCATCTTCATAATAGAGTAAGACCTGTGAGACTTATTTATGAGGCACAGTAGAGCACTGAGTGTTGGGTTATTCACTGGAATTCATCTTGGCACCTCAGTACATAAACCAATATTGATTCTTGAATAATTGTATAAGTTACACTTATCCAAAGTTTCAAGACAACAAGCAGTGGCACCAATTTATTTAATGGGTGGACATAATTAAGTTCACACTCCCTTGCTATGAAAATGTGCTTTATGTTTTGTTTTGACCATGCTTTGATGCGGGGCACGGTTGACCATCCTAGGGATGGCCAGGGGACTTCTAGGATGGCTAACTATCCCGAGGACAAACCTAGACCTTCGAAGTCCTTCGTCCCTAGTCCCCATTGCCTCCGGGTCGCCCCCAAGTACCTTTGGCCGCTCCTCGCCCCTCAGCCCCTCGGTCACCCTGGAAGTCTCCGCGGCTCATTCCCCTAATCAGTCAGCCATCCCTCATATCCTTCCATCCCCATTTCTGTGTGTGGCTTCCCAAAATTGCAAAAAGGTGTATTTTGGTCCCTCTGCCCCTGGCTCTATCCCCCCATTGACCTTATCGCCCCCTGAAACCTGATCTGGATTTGGGGACGCTGGCCCCTGCACCTTTAATTTAAGTTAATTCAACAAGATGTAAATATATAGGTATAAATAATAGATTGATATAATAAAATTGAGGATATGTATATTTTAAAATTATAAATGTTAAAGTACATAAAATAAATGTGATAACTAAAGGTATTTAGTTTTGGGTTTGAGAATAAATAAATGTTTGATGCGGTGTTAAATTTTGAATGTCTCAAATTCGGAAAAGCATGATCTTTATCTATGTTTCATCATGGGATCTAAATTATCTATCTATAAATATGAGGGGTCAAATCCATAGATTAGCATCATGAGTAGTGTACAATCCTAATTCATATTGCGCTTGATTTGATCATGTTTTTTTTCCTTTCTACTATTTGAGATTAATAATATTTTGAAATAGTTTTGAATGATTCTTGATATATCCTAAGGGGACATGTTCTCCTAAGTCGACCCCTTGAAAACCTAGGTAAAAGATCAAAGGCAACAAGTTTTAATTGTGCAAATGGTCCTAAAATAATGTGTGTATGGGTAATCCCACAATAATGAGTCCCACTTTTTGGTCAAAGTAGGACATTGAAATCAACATTTTTTATTAAATCTTCACCTTTTGAGATCTATAGCAGCTAAACCATTAAGAATTTGAAGATGATGCGAACTAGTGATTTGTGATGATTTGTATGTAGATTCTAAATATATATTTTAATTTTTTTAAAATAAATTGTGATTTTTTTTATGTAGTTTTAATAACTTGTTTTTTATAGTAAACATCATTTTTAAAAGTAACGTTTATGTCGTAATGCATAACTTTTTTTGTAGAAAGGATAAAATTCTAATTTTTAAAATATAGATTTGTAACATCAATATCTAGTGCATGGATATTTTTCATATTTTTAATTAATTTTTGAAATCAGGGTAATTATAATTTGGACATAGGTGTACATTGTAATGCATAACTTGTTTTGTATATATCATCATTCAATTTTTTTCTAAAACAATGATATCAATACCTAGTGCACAAATATATTTTTGATTTTTTTTAGTATTTTACTATTTTTTCACATGTATAAAACAAAAAACTTGATGCTTGGTGAAAAACCTATGTTTAGTAAAAATTAGAAAATGAATACATATTAATAAAATGAAAATATGTTAAAATTATACTTGTTCGAAAGCTCGTTTTGAGGACTACAATTTTGTAAATTATCTTGTCAAGTTAATTAAATTTGAAGGTCCAACCTAAGGTTTCAAACTAGAAATTTTGAAGCAAAAACTGAAAGTGTCTAGCCAAGGTCCTTTGTTTAAAGGTCCTTCAAATGAAGGCACCTTTGGTTGAAGATAATTCCTTCATTCAAAGCTGCCTTCAAACAAAGATTATTTTGGGGCAGCCAAAATAATATTAATTATTTGTGAAAAAGGACCATTGAATGAAGGTTCTCTAATAAAATAATATTAATTTTTTGGTACTAGCCACCTTCAAATGAAGGTGATTTTTAGCCAAATTTTTGCAATTAAATGTTATTCAAATTGCATATATATAAGGTCATTTTTTATGTTTTTAATATTAAAAAACTAAGAAAAAAACATTTTTGTATTTTTGCAAGTGTTTTACATTTGGAACATAGAATTGAAAAAATTGTATTTATAATTTTGGGAAACATTGTACAACAAAAAAAGGGCAAATGAATTATTGAGATCACATTTTGTAAAGAAGGAGATGGGAAATAAAAGGACAAAGAAAAATATGACTACACGGTCATATTCAATAGAAAAGGAACAAAAATTATGTGAAGAAAGGATGTGGAGATATTAAGATCAAAGAGAAGGTATGTATTTTATAAATTATGTATTTTTTCAATTAAATAATCTTCTAGATTTAAGATTAGGATCAATAAGATCAAATTATTTTCAGTTGAAGTCTAATAACCTAAACCTTATTTACCCTATTTACCCTAAATCTTAAAGGTCATAAACCCTAAATCCTAACCCTATTTACCCTTGAAAGCTTAAATCCTAAAGGTCATAAACCCTAAATACTAACCCTATTTACCCTTGAAACCCTAAATCCTAACCCTAAACCCTAAATATTATTGAGCTAAATATATGATTAGATGTCTTGGCCAAATTTTATTTGACTAAGTTAACTAATCATTCATTTCTACTAGTTTTGTACCTTACCCTTGGTCTAGGCTATATTCCTTAAAATTTTTGTTTTCCATGGGCCCTAAATATCTAGATCTCATTTTTACATATAGTTTTATCCCTCAAATCATCCTCATAAGCAAATTGTAATCTAAACAATATAATCCCATATAAAAAAATTAAGGATTTTACAAATCTCAAATTTCTATAACTTAATCCTTTTGAAACCTTCTCATACCTCTAAATTCTTAGAACTTTCAAATCCTTTGTTGCAAGGTTGTTGTAGGTGTTGTAATTGATGTCAATATAATAGAGATTTTTGTGGGTATTGGCATTAACGTCAGTAGAGTGGTAGTGTTTAGATGGTTGCATATGTTGCAATTAGTATGTTAATCAAAATTTTTAAGTACGATTGTGGATGCCATGGGCCTGCTATAACAATTGTCCTATATTTCTAGTTACTCGTGAATAGGTGAATGATGTTGTGAATGTTGTATTCACTGTCTGTTGATGCCAAATGTATAAAATATTTTCTTGCAGCCAGTGAATGAGGAATTTGTACTAAAGATGCTCTGGATAATGCTTTGCATTCCTATGCATTTGAATATAGTGCTTTGTAGTTTGGAAATTTATCAAATGAAAATGTATATTATGTATGTTCCTATTTTTAGAACATACAAGTTACCACAGAGGTTTTCAAAACTTGCAGTGTGAAGACTATACTGTCATAGTTAGGAAGGTTTAGATAAATGCTCTGCATTTCTTCACAATTGGTGTTGTGGTCTTATAGTTTGAAGGATGAGTTCAAATTGTATATCTATTTTCTCCCTTCAAGTTTCAAATGTTGAGGTTTATTGCAAGTCAATTTTTCAATGTTCTATCTTAAGACTATGTTATTTGGATGTGTAATCTGAGATACTGGTTCAATGTTTGTTTGCCTATGTTAGCTTAATGTTGTATGAAGTTGTAAATGGAGGGCATGGAAATGTTTTTGACTATCATTTAATTCTTGTAATGAGATTTGCATGATGTTATCTAGTCTCTTTGGTACCGCTTGTGGTTTGAAGTTAATATTTGAAGGTTTAAGTGTTTGTTGGGACGACTTGGTATATTAAGGTTTTTCCACCAAGTTTTTGTTGTGTGCACTAGCATGGGATTGTGTGCTAATGTAAAATAGGTCCTTCTTATGTCCTTGCTTGGACCAAATTCAATTTCCCTTTCCCGTCGATGATTTGGAGCTAACTCATTATGGCCATTACACATTTCATGTTTACACGTTTTAGTTTGGCCAACAAGGAGAATTTTTTTGAAGCTTATGGAGGATATAAATGAAAGATCAAGCATTTGATCAAGTTTTTTGTGTAGTGTGTTGAGTGTTCAATGTGTTAAAAGTGATATATATGTTGAAAGCGGTGAGCTAAAGGTAGAAGAACATGTGCAAATATAAGGAGTATTTGAAGTGTGTTAAAGGCAGTGAGCTGAAGGATGAAGTGTGCAAGTGAAGTGTTAAAGGCATTGATCCAAAAGTAGAAGTGTGTAAGTGAAGTGTAGAAGGAAGTGAGACGAAGGAAAATTTTTATGAGTGAGTGCTAAAGGCAATGAGTTGGAGGCAGTAAAGGTGTTGTAGTGGTAGTTGATCATTTGAGTGTTGTATGCTAAAGTTGTAGCCTCTTTCTGTAAGTGTTGTAACTAGTAAGGAGTTGTAAAATTCCTTTTGGTTGAAGCAATAAAATTGTGTTGTAAATGTTGTTTCATTTTTGTGAGTTTAGATTTGGACAGTAGCTCCAAGAAAATTTCTCACCGTGGTTTTCCCCTTATAGGGTTTTCCACATAAATTTAGTGTTATGGTTGTGTGCTTATGCTTTTGAATTCTTTATCTGGTTAAGAAAATAATAAGTTTTGAATGTAAAATTTGAATTGAATTAATTTGAGAGATATATTGATTTACCCCCCTCTCTCAGTATATCTATGCATTCTAACAATTGGTATTAGAGCTAAGTTCCTCGATGTAGCCTAACAACTGAAGATAGATATTGGTTTAAAGAACATGGCTCAGAAGGAGTCCTCTTCTAAAGCACCATTGTTTGATGGAAGAACTACACTTTCTAAAGTGTGAGGATGGAAGCCTACCTTACTTTGTTAGGGTATGATGTTTGGAGAGCTACAGAGTATGATTATACTAAACCTGCTCATCCTATTACTGATGCTAATATAAATAATTCTCATGAGAACAATGCTAAAGAAAAGAATGCCATCTTGAGTGATGCAGGAGCATCAGTGAAGAAACTATCAATCTCCGCTATTTGTTGTCAGCATTCTCATGGTTTGCAAAATGTGGATGCATAGTCTATGAACATGATTGATCGATTGCCTCCATATGAACCAACATGGATTAGCTGACGAGAATTTTGTCAAATGTTGTAATTGCAACTGCTTGAATCGACATGTATTCAAATGTGGAAGCATAGACCTTGAATAACCTTGAACTTAAATTAAATCTAGAAATTAAAATTTAATTGTGCCTTTTCAGTTTCCCAAAAGCCAATGAAAGATCTTGAAAACAAAGCAGAGAACATTAAGAGGGAGGCAAAGTTGAAAACAAAGGGATGTTGGAAAGCTTGATGGGAATGTGAAAAGACAACGAAAGACTTTTGCTCTCTTTTGTTTTTAATGATGCAGATTTAAAAACACAAAAAGAAGGGAGAGACAAGAGGGCAATGTAGAAAGAGAATAGGGAGTTGCGCTGGAAGGCAGGGGAAGGATCATGTGTTATTCATACAAAATTCAATGTAGATTAAATACTTAGAGATTGCTTGTTAAATGCTTCAAAGAGTAAGAGGGTGATGCTAAATTAGATACAAAGTATTTTTAATGAGAGCGTGAGCTTGAGAAGGAAGAGGGACGCACCATAGAAGGAGAAATTAGAGTGCAGAAAAAGAAGTGAAGTGGTTGCGTAGAAGTTACTAGAACAAAAAAATATAAGAAGGTAAGAGCAAAGTAGAAGGCTATGGGTTGTAGTGAGTTTTGTAGAATAAAATGTGACTGGGAGTCTGGAATGAAGATGATAACAAATGTAATAAAATTTTGTATGTAAAATTTCAATTGGAGGAATAAGAGAATTTTCCACCATAAAGTTTTGTGTCAATTTGGATCAATTTAATTGACAAATGGAAATGCCAATTGAGTGTGTGTTGGTTGTGAAATTGTAAGTTTGAATGGCCTATTTGCAATCTTGAATTTGTAGTTAACTTGGTTTATGAAACGAGAGGGAGTTTTATTTTCTTTTGCATCAATTGGTATCAAAGTAGGTAGTCCTAAGAGTGGAGAGGATCCACCAAGACCTATGGGTGAGCTATGAATAGATCATTGGTCATAAGGAAGTTTGTGTTGAGAATAAAGTGTGTCAAGCAGTTGAGAGAAACCCTGCAGCTGCCGCGGTGCGGGAGGAATCCCCCGAAAGCAATGCCAAGAGAGAGAGCTGTAGCCACAATATAATGTAGTTTGTAGAGGAGGATTAACAAGCGGCATGGGTTGTCGCGAAAGATATATCTGCAGGCAAATAATATTGTTTTAATGATGGGAGAATGTGGAGTGATGCAAATGTGCACAAGAGACACAAAAGAATTTTGTTGTGTGGCAAGTTGATGATATAATCTGGTGGTGGGAATACCGATGAAATGCAAGCTCAAGAGACAATAAAAAGAATTTGAAATAAGTTCTATAGTGGTGAGAGTTATCATTTTTCTTGGAAATCCAAAATTGCATGCAAATGATAGTGGTATCTTTATCTCAAGAAAGTATGTCAAGGAGATGTCAAGAAGTTTGGTATGGAATATTTCAAACCAGTGAGTACTCCCATGATAATAGGTTGTCATTTGAGCAAAGATGATGAGTCACATGAGGCTAATCAGACTCTTTATAGTTCTATGATTGGGGGCCTATTATACTTAACAATATCAAGGATTGACATTATGCAAGTTGTTTGCTTAGTTGCAATTTTTCAAGCTAACCCAAAAGAAAATCATGTAAAGGCTATCGAAAGGATTTTCAGATATTTGAAGAGCACTCCAAATTATGGACTATGGTATCAAAAATATGATGAATTTTCTCTATGTGCATATACTGATATTGATTGGGATGGGAGTGTTGATGATAGAAGAATAACTAGTGGTGGAGATTTATTTTTGGGAGATATATTGGTCTCTTGGTTTAGTAAGAAGTATGACTCAATGTCCTTATCAACAACAGAAGTAGAGTATATAGTTGCAACATCTTGTTGCACCCAAGTGTTGTGGATGAAGCAAACATTGAAGGATATCAAGGTGATGTATGATGAAACCATTCCTATTTTGTGTGATAATACAAACACCATCAATATTTCAAAGAATCTAGTGATGCATGTTCTAGAACCAAGCATATTTCTATCAGGTATCACTTCTTAAGGGAGAAATTTGTAGAGCAAGAAGTAAGATTGGATTATGTGTCCACAAAGGAATAGGTTGTAGATATCTTTACTAAAACACTTTCAAAGGATACATTTGAGTATCTCAAACATAATTTTGGGTTGTTGCCCCTCCTTCTAACAAGATGCATAAAAGATGCATTTGTCTAGGGAGCAATTCAAGATATATCTTCACCCCTAAATTGATGAAGGCTACCTCTCAGGGGGAGCAAGTAGAAGGATGTGCAAGTAATTACATGCAAGAATAAGGATTTCTAAAAGATTTAAAAGTGGTATTGAATCTCAAGGAAGAGTTGGAAATGTTTCTTGTGTGGTGCTTAAGAAAGAGTTTTCCCTTTGTGCCTAAGGGTTTTTTAATATACCAAAGATATCTTGTTTTAAAATTTGTGCAAATGGTCAATTATATTTTTGTTTTGACCATTTCCATACTAGGTGGTTGCATATGGTTTTCAACTCACATCCAAGTTGATAGAGAAACAATCCATACTACATCCAAAATAGAAAAGCAACGTCCATAATCAGATCCAAAATGGTTGACTAACACATGTCCATACTGCATCCAAAATAGAAAAGGAATGTTGGTGTATTAGGCACTACACTATGGGTCCATCCTTTTCCTCAATCTTCTGCACCATCAAGCAACTAAGAAGAGGATTTAGTGTATCTTATACTACAGTGAGGGTTTTTCCTCAACCCAAAGATTTACACAAGTAGTGAAACTACCTAGACTAGTGGATTCCAACTTCAATTGCCTATAGGAAACTAGTGACAAGTTTTTCCACCAAGGAAGAAGTGGGTTTTGACATATACTACCTTGTGACCTTAGTGATATTATCAACTATCTTATTCACAACCTAGGTAGCACTTGTAATTCATAACCCATGTGCTATAATTGATTTCAAATGAACCCACCAAATACAATAGTTAGCTTCGGTTATTGTTACCTGCATGGCAGGGTATCTACTTGCACAACTATTGTCATATCATAACAAGGGTAGCCATTAGAAATATTCACCTCTATGAACTAGATGAATTTTTTTCTAATCCATAACAATATCCCAAGCATTGATCATTATCATGGTCCAATTAATTCCTACCACTTCGCAAATATATTAAATGTTCACACTTGGGCGATCTCTAGATTGAAACTTACACAACATGATCCACAAGTACTGGAGTATATCACAATAAATTGATTCAAGAGTCTACATGTAGATCCATATAAGTCTAGAGTTGAATTCCACAAAAAACATAAGAATCACATTGAACCAACACAACATGGCCTCTACTCAACAAATAGTAACTATAGGGTAGTCAAATCTATTAACTCCATTCATGTTACTATTAAAAAGAATATTATGTATTAAATACAAGTTATTAGGTTTCCTTAACTCAATAATAACCATCTAATACCCATTTCAACCTCTTGAATTAAAATATACTTAAGAGGGAAGGTCAAACAAGTTAGGAAAATGTTTAACTATCATTAAGGATTACCTTCAATTATTAACACCTAATAGCAGGTAGGAAAATGTTTAACTAAGCTCACAATATAGCAAACCTATACTAAGGAACTTCCAACAAGGTCATCCATATCTCAACTTGACCTCCCATTGATATTGATATTAATTCAACGTGACCACCCCAAAACCCTTACAATTACCTACCAAGGATATTATACAACATTTGGTATTTGGATAATAGTTTATAATATAGGGTTTTATCTAGGATTAGAATGTGATTTGGAGATCTTATATATCACAAATGTATTAGTTCTTGATATCTTGAACCACTATATTATAATATTAAGAAACCACTTAAACATTCATCTATGAAGATAACATAGTAGAATAAATATCACAATTAGGATAATTTTACTAGAAATGAGGGTATCAATACTCAAGATCTAATCACCATATGACAATCATGTGAAGCCCCAATATGAATCCAATGTTATTCTACTAATATGATAAAGCATCATGATCCTATTAATTTATGACATCAATCTCCACTAGAATTGGCCATACCTCAATAAGGTCATACAACATTATGTAAACTTTGAAACACCTAACATAATAGTTACAAATTTTCTTAAAGCATGAGGGTAAGTGCAAAAAGATGGGGGGCCAAAAAGGGGTCTTAAGTGGCCACTTCTTTTATGAAATCAAGAAATACTAACCTTGGATGAGAAATTGAGGATAGTTACACTCAAAATTTTAAGATGTAACAAAAACAATGTTCGTAGTGCTTTGAGTCTACTTTCTAAACTACTATTTTTTTTTAAAATAATAGAGTTTTAGGGGTTCAAAAAAGGGATCCATAGAAATTGGTGTTGTTTTTGTCAAAAAAACATAACATAGCATCTTTTGTGGCTCCCTCAAAAGGTTATTTTTTTTGGTATTTTTAAAATCGCTTCAGTGAGAAATTAGCTACCAACATGTAGTTTATGCTCAATTTTTTTGATAATTTTTTAATGAATATTTGATTTTTTACTAATTTTCATAGTGGACACATTCTAAAAAATAGAATTTTGGCCATGCTACTCCTATAATTTTTGAAAACTAATTGAAAA
>VDFB02128537.1:0-45771 GCA_007258455.2 Sequoia sempervirens | reverse complement strand
AGCAAGCTCCCAGAGCATGGTACGCAAGATTGGACAAATACCTAACACATCAAGGATTCAACAAAGGCTCTACTGACAGTAATCTTTACTTCAAAGTGCAAGGTAACAAAATGTTGATAGTGGTTGTATATGTTGATGATATCATTTTTGGAGGAAATGAAGGTATGTGTAAAAGATTTGCAGAAGGAATGCAAAAATAATTTGGAATGTCAATGATTGGTGAGTTGAATTTCATTCTTGGTCTTCAAGTAAATCAAACTGATAAGGGGATATTCATTTCACAATCAAAATATGTGAAAGAGTTGTTGAAGAAATTTGGAATGGATGACTCCAAATCGGTTATTACTCCTATGGTGACCAGATGCAAGCTGAGTAAAGATGATGAATCTGCTAAAGTTGATCAGAGAAAATACAAGTCTATGATTGGTGGGTCATTGTATCTTACTGCTACTAGACCGAATATTATGCATGCAGTATGTTTAGCTGCTAGATTTCAAGCAGAACCTAAAGAGGATATTTAGATATCTTAAAGGTACACTAGATTATGGCTTATGGTATCCTAAGGGTGTTGATTTCACTTTGAGTGCTTATATCGATGTAGATTGGGTTGGTTGAGTGGATGACTGGAAGAGTACTAGTGGAGGTGCTTTCTTTCTTGGTGAAATATTGGTTTCATAGTTGAGTAAGAAACATGACTTAGTTTCTTTATCCACTGCAAAAGAAGAATATATTGTTATATCATCCTACTACACATAGGTTTTGTGGATGAAGCAAACTCTAAAATAAATTGAAGTGATATGTGATGAGCCTATTCCTATTTTATGTGACAATACAAGTACTATAAACATTTCAAATAATCTAGTAATGCATTCAAGAACAAAAAATATATCTATCAGATATTATTTCCTGAGAGAAAAGGTGTTGGAGAATGAAGTCAGGCTAGAGTGTGTCAACAAATGAACAAATTGCAGATATATTTACTAAGCCTCTTCTGAATGTTACTTTTGAGTATCTTAGGGAGAGGTTGGGGGTCATTGGCCCTCCAAACTAGGTGCACATGGAGGTGCATCAGTCTAGTGAATTCACAGATTCTTCATTTATCTGGACTGATGAATGGGTCTACTTTGAAGGGGGAGTAGAAAATATTTAATTGTTGTAGTATGAGTTGAATGGGTGTACTCCAAAGGGGGAATGATCAAAGCTTTTGGTTTTTTCCATTGATTTCAAAGGGGGAGAAAGAGACATGTGAAAATAGTAGAAAAGATAGAGAAGTTGTTCTCCCAGAATATTGTGCAAGTGTTTAAAAGAGAATGTAGTATTTGATGGT
The DNA here is from genome assembly GCA_007258455.2 of Sequoia sempervirens. Lineage (NCBI taxonomy): Eukaryota > Viridiplantae > Streptophyta > Pinopsida > Cupressales > Cupressaceae > Sequoia > Sequoia sempervirens. The sequence continues at coordinate 44,444 of VDFB02128537.1, read as the reverse complement.
TTTTTCACATAATGTGTTGCCATCAATGACAAAGTGGGATATTTTTGCAAGTATGAGCATGTTTGGTGGTGTTGTCATTAATGTTATCATTGATGTCAACACAGTTCAGTATGTTGCAAATTGTGCATGTATAGTTGAGACACTGTTGAGATGTTGTGAGTACATGGAGCTATCCTGATGATGCAGATGTGCTGAAATGATGGGTTACCAAGTGCTTTTGAGAAAATTAATAAAGAGTGAAGTCATAGTTATGTAATTTTTTAGAATGTGCTTTAGAATGTGCTTCGTGTCTCTCCTGTGTTGATCCTTTGCTTGTGCAGATTTGAAGGTTTGTTGTTGATAATGTGATGACGATATCTCCTGATTTGTTGTTGCTAGTTTCATGACAGGTGAAAGTTGTGTTCACCAATGTGTGAACTATAATGGTAGAGTTGGATTTTTGTGGATTGAGAGAAATATTTTTGCTCTGTAGTCCTCCGCTATTTTATTTCAGGTCTTCCAGATCTATAATATGTCTTGTAATGGTGATCTCTATGTTTTGGCAAAGATATTCAAGGTTTGGTGCTCAGGAAGTTGAGTTTTAGAATTGTTGTGTGGATTTGTCTAGTCTAGATGAACTGCTGGAAGGTGTTATATATTCGAAGGTTGTTACACATGCTGTGGATGTATCTGGAAGTAACTAAGATGTGTTCTCATGCATGATTAAGTGTGTTACATTTTTTGCATGTTATCTTGGAAAGTGTGTACTTCAATGTTCATTTGTGTTTTCATTAGGTTTGGTTAACCTAGAGTTCACACTTCATATGAAGAATTAAATTTAATTAAGGAAGCATGTGGTTGATCTGAGATGTTGCTTTTGGTCCTTGTTAAGTGTTTAATTTGTCTACTCTCATTCCTTTCCATGGAAAGAATGTTGAGTTGCTAGCCTAATTTGAATTTATGAATTGAAGCATATGTGGCCGACCTTGGAGAAAGTTTCTAAGGTTGAAGATGGTATAAATTCAAGTCGAGTTGTGAAGGTTTAGATGATGCAAAGTAATGAAGTAAGCCACAAGTGAAGAATAGAATTGTGTGAAAGTGACTTGAGCCAATGGTACTTCATTGTCTTAGATTCTTAAAGGCAGTGAGTTGAAGGTTTCTACAATCTTCTGATTAAGGCTACGGATGTGTGTAAATTGTTGTGGTGTATCTTAAGTTTTCTTTTGTATCTGTAGGTAGTGTACCTCCATGTTGGACAGTGAGTCCTTTCTATAGGCAGTGAGCCTTTGTATCTATACAATGAGTCCTATTCTGGGTAGTGAGCCCTAGGCAATGAGCCCCCTTGTATTCAATTTTGCTATCACTTTATATTGTGAGTTAATCCTCACTGTAGTTTTTCCCTTATTGAGTTTTCCACATAAAATATGGTTTTCATTGTGTTGATTTTTCTTTCTATTATCTGCATTTCATGTTCATACTTAATAACAAAATAATGTGGTTATTAAATTGATAAGTGTTGAAGCTTTGAGTTTAATTTTGGTGACAACTGATTCACCCCCCCTCTCAATTGTCCTATGCCTTTTAACATAACAATTAACTTAGCTACTTGGACAAGAGTCATATTTGTAGCTCTCTTCATTACCATGGAACCGATGACTTCTTCAATAGGCCTAGTGACCTCATGCTTCCTAGTAATGGGTACATGGACCAAATTGCAAGAGTATACAATTTTGGACTATAAAAAGATCCAAACACCTTGTCGTCAAAATACACCTCAAATATAGAAGTCTAAGGGGTCTCTTCTTATTGCATCAAGTGCAATAGTTGAGGTGAGGGTGCACCCTGGTAGTAACATCATTCCACTTTCTGTGACAATATTCCTGGCCTCGACAAGAGTAATAGTACAATCTCAGCCATAATCTTTTCTTCCTCTACCTTCTCAACCTCTTATTGTTGAGAAGGATCAACATTAGCCTTTGCTCATTCAAGCCTCTACTTTATTTCTTTACTTCTCTATTGAACCATGAATTATTTGAATTCCTTACTTTTCACAAATGCATCATCTGCAAGGAACTCATCACAGGCCTTGATCCTAGGATCATCATCAGCCTTTTCATCATAATTCCATTGGACAATTCTATCATGGGGAACTTCTAAATCAAGAGGATCTTCAATATTAGGGGGAGGGAATTTCCTCTCCACTTCCTCATCACTGGGCACATGATCTATCATTTTCTCCTCCCCAATTATTTGAACATCTTCCCCTTGTACATCTACAGGCTACTCTAGAATATCCATAGCCTGAGGTTGTTGCTCTAAAAGAGTGTGTGCTCTCTTAGTAGCCTCCTTTACCTTTGCCTTAAAATCACCACTCTGATAATCCTTCAACTTTGCAAAATTCCTTTCAAAAGGACTCTCTATTACATCATAGGGACTCACATAGAAGGAATTTATCTCCATAATCCTCTCCTCAATGTCACATATGGCTATCCATTCCTTTTTTATAGATATAACAACCCCATCACTAGTCAAGTTTCTCAACACATCATCTATGTACAAGAAATGGTGGGAGAACCCATATAAACATGTCTCTTCTCTTTGCATGTGCAAAACCTTCTGGGTCAAAACTCCTAACCTCATCAACAGGTAGCCTAAGGTTATTCACCATGATTCCAAATTTCTCATATGCCTCGATGGCAGTAGCTTTAAAGTAAGCAAAGGAACATTGGGGCACTAGCACAATGCCCTTACTAGATTTTTTGAACAATTCTAGGTCCATAAAATCAATCTTCCACATCAACCCCATAAATTCCAATCGGTCAGAGACATATAGGGGAAACATTTTGGTGCTACTTTGGCTCCATAAGCCCTAATTAGAGTATATTCTGAGTGCAGAAACCATTCTTCCCAATTATGCTTTGTAGTTGCTCCTGCCACATAATTTGGGTGCATGATGTTTTTGATTAATTTTGAAAGCCTATGAATAGGTGCCACACACAAACTCTCTAGAACATCAAACTTGGTGACATTACAAAACATCAAATAGTTAGAATTAGGACAATCCTGGTCCCAAATATGTGTCTACATTTGGACTAGAAAATCATTATTCTCATTGTCCTTCTATCTTAATATTAGCTTCTCTTTCCATTTCTCCTGACCCAGAAATAGAAGCATATGCATCAATAGAGAATAATATGGAAAAGATAGAGGGAGATTTTCCTTCTTTAGATTGATAAAATTCGGAAGCATTTGTTTTGCAATATAAGCAACATAATCAAAACCTATGTTCTGATTTGGACCCTGTATATCCTTCACCATCATAGCATCAAAATTATGAGGCAGAACTTGATTCAAACAATAATATGTGTTCTTGAAATAGTCAAAAAATTCTTCACACTCAAAGGGCTCTATATCCTTAGGGCCAAATCTTTCCTTTCTCTTTCTATGCCTTACAAGAAATCTACTTCTGAATGAATTTTTTTCTACTCATACTCACCATATAAATCCACATGCTTGATGCCAACTGTATAATTTGGGTTCAACCCAAATACCTCCACAATTTTATCCCTCTTTACCTCGCGGAACAGAGTGCCATTTTCACTCTTGACCTTCATGTCTGTGGGATCATAATGCTTAGATAATTCCATCATCACAGCCACTTCCACAAACACATTAGGTACTACTAGCTTCCCGAGGTTAAGGCCCCATAGGTAAAAATATGGCTTCTTAGAATATCTCCTATTAAAAGCATATAAAAATAACTACCATCCACTCTAATGCTAGGCTAGTTCTCTAATTTCACCAGCCATGTCAATTAATTTTTTTTCCACAACAACTTGCCCCATAGGTCGCTTGCCAATTCATGACCCACCTAATGGAGCTTCCAAAAAAAATTCCAATTTTCAAGTAGCTTATAGACCTTGTTTACTTCATAAACCCTTGTCCCAATGAGTGAGTAGGGTTTTTCTTATGAAATCCTTTAAGTCTTTTAACGCTTCATTGACCTGCTTTACCAGTTTTTGGTTTGTTAAGTCATTACTTAAGCCATAGTACATGTTTGTTTACCTGCTCCTTTGGTTAAGAACGTTTGTCACCCAGTCATCCCATCGACCTTAACCATTCCCTAAAGTTGAGTCTTAATTTTCCCTGATGGCTTAAGCTTAAGTCATTAGATTTTGAGGGTCAAGTCACCATCGGCCTAACCAAGGCCCTTTATTAAATACTAACCTTGTCGTGTGTACAGATTTTGAGATTCAAGGCTGTGGGAAGAGATCTTGACCATACCCTGCCAACTCACGGGCAATAAATGTTGACCCTTTAAAAGTTGCAAGGTCAGCGAAATGAAGATGCATGTCTTCATACGGACGTGGGGACCAGTCTCTATTATCAAGCTTATGTCTCATGGTTCTAAACTAATGACCGAGATCAAATGACAAAAACAATTTCCACTATTCCCCACTGGCTCGCGAGGAGAAAGTGAACACTCATTAAAATCTGCGAGATCGCCAAGATCTTGACATGTGGTGTGATCTACTCAAATTTTCAGATGGATAGAGCCTGCTGACAAAGATTTTTCTGATCAAGGTGGGTTAACACCATTGGCCGAGGACACATCAGCTAGACACCACTGGATTTCAAACCTAGTCAACCTAGATGGAGTCGTTTGATCTTCCATCTCATCATGAGATCAATGGCCTATATTCAAAGTTGATAACATGGCACATGATAGCCATTTTCACTTTGCAACTAGTGGTAATTAATGATCTACTCTCTGTAGGAGTGATCAAATTGATCTTCGTGCATGTGGAGACTTAATTGCTAGCAATCATGAAGTGCAATCTATAGATTTTCATACACTTGGGAATTAAACGGTGACAATACACATGCCAACGAATTGCCCAGTTTGCGTGTGTGTTTTCCATTAAGCACTAATGAGTGGTATCACCACTTTGCTCAATAAATAGAAGTGATGAGTTTCTATTTTCACCATAGCAACTAAGTTTTCAAGTTTGTGTAGAGAGCCAAAATTTGAGTGTATACTTTCTTGTAGCAAAATGAGTAAGTTTGGCACCCCATATGTCCCAATGCAAAGTTCTGCTAGATTGAATCTACAGGAGTCTCATGGAATAGACCTAGAGATCACACAAAGTGTTCACAAGAGTTTCCATGGCAAGGAATCTTCACCTGTGATTACTAGATGCAACGACCAACTGAAAGCCCAGGATACAAGCTCAAAGGTAATGGAACGAAAGAGAAGGAAGCTAATGGGCCATCCAGTAGAGTTCCAAGGAAAATTAGATACGGTCGAGGCTCATATGGTTAGCAAAATTCTCCTATTGATGTTACTGACAACTCATCTGACAACGAGACAGAGACGGACTCCAGTTATCATCGGTACCTTGTGACCTTAGGACGAGCTCTATCCCTTGAGGTACAGGTGTTATCTATCCCTCCTTTGGCTATCACAACTCCAAGTAGATGAGATGGCATCATGGTGAAACAAGACAAAGGTGAAGCTAAGGTTGAGGTTTCATCCCCAACCCTTACTACAACGCGGAGTGGCCTTGTGTACCATGGGGTGCCTATTGCTAGTAAGAGGGCTTCTGGTTCATGAGAAGGTGGTGGTTAATTATTTTTTTGTGTTGATAAATGATTTCTTTGGTTGCCATTTTCTCTGTGTGCATGGAAAAATTTTGAGGTGTTGGATATTGACTATGTTCCCTCATGGTTGTCTGGGCATGGGCTTTGTTGCTTTCTTGGTGGTTGAAGAAGATTTTGGTGGCACTTTGCTTCTTCTTCATGACAATTGTGGCAATTTTGGCTTTCCCCATCTTAACTGAATTATCATGTGGTGGATTTTTGAAATGCAGCTAAAATATGATATGAAATGAAATTTTTGTAATGAACTTGCATTTCGAGCTTGAAGCTTGTTGGCTCCCTTATTCTATAAAAGGGAATTCAGGGCTCACTTGCAAGGGGTTCTAATCTTGGATTTTTATGTTTTGATACATCAAGGGTAGATAATAAAGAAATATGAGAGAATAGGGTAGTGAAATTGTCTTTGGTTTTGAGCTTTACGCATGAAAATCTTAAATAGTTATGTAGAAATTACTGATATCGAAATAAAATTTCATATATAGTTCATATGCTCTTCTCTATAAACCACACTACAAAATTTGAATATAGTATCAAGCATATTTGGATCATCTTCAAATGTTTCATTTGAATGCATGCCTTCATTTTTTCTTTGATTCAATTAATCAACTAAATGTTTAAATGAGGTCATGGATTTGTAGTAGTTTACCAAGAATTTGGTAAGAAGTGATGAATTATATACAAATATTTTTCATAATGTAAATCCCTATGGAAATAGTCCATAACCATCAACTTTAAATAATTTTTGCATGACAAGTCATAATATGTATGACTCTATTTCCCAATCGATGAAGTTAGTAGTCAATTTTCCTTGATATTTACATTTTGAGTGATAATGAAGTATTGGACTGTTAATTCAGGGTCAAAACACAAATCTTTTAAAATTTATTTACACTAAAGCATGTATGTGAGATATTTTCCCTGTTCCTAGTAAATTGATGGAAATTTGCTTAAAGATCAGCCAACGTTTGAGTGAATTGTGTTATTTACCCTTTATAGGAACCAATCTGTGATTTGTTATTTCATAAATTGAGACTGTCAAATGAAATCCCAAAAGGAACACCCTCCTAGGTCCCACAGAGCCTGAAGTGTAGAAGATTGCAGTCTTCGACTAAATCCCTTCAATTGGTCATTCACTGTAAGGGTCTTGAACATAGGAATTAGCTACTCCTTAGAGGTTCCTTAGGTGTACTAGAAAAAAAACCAACACCACCCTCATTTATGTCTCTAGAGGCACCCTCCATGAATTTGTCCTGAGTTTTCTTCACACTCTTTAACCTTGTAGATGTCGCAGGGAAATCCAGCATAGGGTTAGATGTTTCAGGTGCTTCTAGCTTAACCGTGGGTGAAACATCTTGGGTCCTAGGCCTCTTAACTCTTTTCTACTTGGGTTTTCTCTTAGGCCTAATGCTAGACTCACTAGGTTCTATTTCGCCCATTTTTGCAATGTGGCAAGACTAGGGTTTATATTTTTTTATTAATTAGAGAGACCTACCAAGTTTTAAATTCTAAGACAACAATTTGTAAAAAAAAACACTCCCAAACCTCATGCAATCCTTACCACCCTAATTAAGGAAACTCAATGAGTAAACCCTAAGAAAACTTATCTTTCAAACTCCCTACTAATTTTTAGACTAGCACAATTCAATATACTTGATAGGAAGAGATATGACAATTTGCTTAAACCTGAGTGAAAATTTGATGTTAATGCTTTTGTAATTGCTTGTTGGAGTGCCTCACATTGTTTCCTTAGACTCTATTTGTCTTCTTCACTCCTCAACAATTCCAAATGTGTAGAAAATAAGCCAACTACCTTCTTTATGGTTGGGAAATGGAGCATAACATTAGTAATGGTTGATGGAAAGCTTACGTGAGTGAACTAACACTTAGCCATTCATGTTTAAACCCTGGCCATTGATAATCTCACTTTAAAACCATATCAACGCATCTCCTTTCACCTCACTACTTTCTCCTTTTCTTTAAATGGTGTCTCTAGGATGTTGCCACATTGCCTCTTATTTAGAGGCCACCACTCATCGCTAGTACATTTCACCCCCCACAATTCCTATCAGTGATGTGAGCATCTGCATGATGAGATCTTAGCTATTGCATTAAGGCCCATCTTTGATCAGGCTCATTTCCCATCACATATCGTTGATTCACACTTCAAATTCTAGATCACGTCAGTGATGGGAGAAAAAAGGCGATGGAACAAGATAGAGCCACATGTACCTACTTGAAAATCAAAGGCACAAGAAACATAGCTCACAAGAGCAATTAAAATTAGTGATAGAATATTGGAACACATGACAACATCGCTCATCGCTACTTTGAGGCTCAAAGTTTACAATGAATACGCGATGAGTGACGAAAGAAAATTTAAAGAGCATAAATGGTTATCACACATCACCAATTAATGACAAAAAACTCACAAGCAATCCATGATATGTGATACAAAGGAAACACCATTCATTGTGCATTGCTAATACAGGTCGTGCATTCACAAAGCTATCCGCGATTAGCAATGAGAAAAAGTGGTAGATGGGACTTAAGTGGGACAATTTTGCATGTGCTCATAAGTTGTATTGAGAAAGGGGACTACCTAAGATGACATAATATTAGGCCTTAAAAGACTTAAAACCATTTTATTCAAAGGATGTAAAGGCCAAACAAGGTCGATCAGTCAACCTTATAAAATAAAGGAGTTTCACATACCTAAGCACAAGGGGTCGGTTACTTCATGGGCTTCAAAGACTCAAGTCATTTTAACATGACTTGGAATGAGCCACATCAAGTCAACAAAGGAATAGACTGCAAGACCAAAGGTTGAGATATGAGACAAAATATTCAAAGTAAAATAATACCTCATACAAAACCCTAAAACTTAGTCTCATCTGACCAAACTAACACCCAGGAAAATGCTTTCTCCCACACCAATGGAACATGAAATTTTTCTATGAGGGTTCCATCACACCTAAGGCTGATCAAACCAAATCCAGATCTATGATTGGGGGATTGTTGTATTTAACTACTACTAGACCAGATATCATGCATGCAGTTTTTTTGGTGGCTAGATTTCAAGAAGATCCTAGAGAAACACATGTTGATGTTATTAAGAGGATATTCAGATATTTAAATGGCACTCTAAATTATGGCTTATGGTTTCCTAGGGATACTGATTTTACACTAACTGCTTATATAGATACATATTGGGTAGGTTGTGTTGATGATAGAAAAAGTACAAGTGGTGGTGCATTCTTTCTTAGTTGCAAATTCGTGTCATGGTTGAGTAAAAATCAAGATTCAATTTCCTTATCCACTATAGAGGCTGAGTATATTGTTGCGACATCTTGATGTACACAAGCTTTATGGGTGAGATAGACATTGAAAGATATCAGAGTAATGTATGATGATCCCATTTCTATCTTCTTCAATAATACAATTGCAATTTACATTTCAAAGAATCTAGTCATGCACTTGATGACAAAACATATATCAATAAGGTATCACTTTTGAGAGAAAAGGTTGTGGAAAATGAAGTAAAGCTTGAGTAGTACCTACGAAGGATCAAGTTACTGACACATTTACTAAGGATCTTTCTAAAAATATTGTTGAGTATCTCTGGGATAAGTTAGGGGTTATTTCCCCTCCTTTCTTGAACTAGATGCATGTGGAGATGCATCAGTCTGGTAGGTCTATGGATCTATCTTTCTTCTAGACTGATGTGTAGGTAGTGTCATGTGTTGTCATTGAAAGAGTATTTTTTTCTTAATGTCAAAGGGGAAATCAATGTAAAACATCTTTTACCTTTATCATTGATGTTAGAGGGGGGGAAAGTATCACGTGAAAAATTTTATCTACTAAGGGGAGAAAGAAAAATCATGGAAAATGTGTTCAAAGTTGTTATGTTGTCTTTGATGGTTTTTCACATCATGTGTTGCCATCAATGACAAAGGGAGAGATTGTTTCAAGCATGATGGTGTTGCCATTGATGTCAATTAGTTAACTAGTTTCCAACTAGTTGTTGTTGCCATTGATGTCATGAATGATGGTTATTGACTGTATATGTCAAGGATATTGAGAAAATTTTAATAAAGAAAGGTTACAGGTATTCAGTGTTTGCTCTGGGTTTTGCTCCGGAATTTGTTGCTATGCTAGTAAGGATTTGAGGTATTCTTCCAAGTTGCTAGAAGTTGCTATATCCATATTTTGGGTTTCTGGATCATTGTGTAGTGTGAGTTATGTTCACCAGTTTTGAATTATGCTTTTTTATATATCTAGCTAAGGTTTGAGAGAAATGGTGTTGCTCTAGATTTCTTCTTGTTCCAGTCTTATGACTTGTAGTTCTCAAGATGAGTTGTTGAGGTTGTGTTCAAGTTAATTTTGTTATCTTGAGAGATTGGATTGTGCTAAGGCTGTGTGTGCTTAATTGATTTGTGTTTTACATTGGTTTGGTTGACCTTATGTCTAACACAACTTACAAAGTTTATGGAAGCATGTTGAGGCATGTTGGGACTTATTTAAGTCCTCATTAAGAGTGTATGTTTGGCTTTCCCTCATTTTAATTCCACTATAGAATTTTTTGGCAACGACCTAATTTGAATTTGTAAATACAAGTGTATGGCTGACTTTGAATGAGATTCAAAGTTGAAGATGGTATAAATAGAGGTTGAGATGTAGAAAGTGGATGAATGCAAGCAAGATAGATGCAAAATAGTGTGTATGTGATGCAAGGTTGAGTAGATTAGTGTGAAATCTAATTTAGAGTTTTTGAAAGCAGTGAGCTGAAGGTGTATTTTATCATTCAAGCATGTCTGGAAGTGTCTGAGTAAATTGTGGTGGAAATATTTGTTGCATTGATATTTTTTTCTCTTTGTAACAAATATCTTTTATCTTCTTTGTAATTCTATGGAAGTGAGCCCTCCAGGTGGTTAACCCTTATTAGACACTGAGTCCTGATCCAGACAGTGAGTCATGTTTTGGCAGTGAGCCTTCTATGGTAGTGAGTCTTTGTATTCGGTTATGATATTATCTATATTGTGAGCTAATCCTCATCATGGTTTTCACTTATTGGGTTTTCCACATAAATCTGGTGTTATTGTGTGTGTGATGTTTTTCAGTTTCTACTTTTACACTTAATGATTAATCATATTAGCAGAGTAAAGGAGTTATGAATGATAATTGATCTAATCTCTTGTGGAAGTTCTTAAAGGTTAAAATTTATTACAACTGATTCATCCCCCCCCCCTCTAAGTTGTCTTGTTCAGCATATTTATTGTAAATAGAAATTGATATTAGTAATATACTTATTGCCTCATGTTAGCAAGAGTTGTATTAAAAATGAGACAATTATCACCACATGAACTAACATTTTTTTATATCAAATTGAATTCATTAACCTTCAAAACATTCTTACTAATGTCATCAAATTATCACAATAATACAATTAATTAAGTAAATGCTACCACATATAGAGAATGCATATATCATAATGTTTTACTGCATTAATGACTATTTATCACAAAACAAGAATTTATTGAAATTGGCATTCAAGTCATTATATTTTTAATGATTGATTTTATTTTATTTTTAAAGTGGGGAACTTGTAAAAAAATGTGATCCTTGATCGATGTTTTCTCTACAAATTTTAACATTATTTCTTTATACTTTGTACATCATTATGTTTTATAAGATCGGACTTATACTTAAAATAGCACATTATTAATATATATATGATAAGCTCCTAATTATGACATAGGCCATTAGGATGCTTACAAGGTTGACTAAATTGATTGCAAATGTACCAGTTCAGATCTTATTAACAATCTCTATAGTGTGAAATCTCTATACAATATTTATTTGAGGTGTTGTCAATTAGCTTTCAATTTTTTCCAATCCTTTCACAATTTGTATTCATATTTATATTTCACTTTCTATATTTAAAAAGTAGAGTAAGATAGAATTTGAGTTATAGAATTTAAACTTTATTTAATCACTATTTTTTCATCTTCATTGTAATTGTAATAATTGATTAAGAAAGATAAATTTATTAATGTATAATTATGATATCATTTCTAAGGCTTCATTTTTATGTAAGATAAAAATATATAAACAAGATTTGCAATGTTTCATAAATTTTGCATTGATATGTGTAATATTATCTCATAAAAGAGATTAAAATATAAAATATTAGAATTGAAATTCTCATTAAGGAATATATTGCTAGTTTTAGTATCTCAATGTACAATATGAGGCATAATATTCTCATAAAGATATATACAAAATCACAAGTAGTTTCAATGTATATTTTGGACCTTATTTATCAATCCAAATTTATAGCACTATTACTAGAACCTAACATGTTACAACCAATGTTATTTTCACAAAAATATTTCTTACACTTACAAATGACATTGTTATTTTCTTTCCTAACTTTAAAAGTACATTTTTAATCTCTCTCTAACAAAAAAATTGAGGAATAGTTAGACACTATATACCATCTAGTAAAATTAATCTTTTCTCACACACTCATAATAGTGTATCGTCTTCTTATACTAAGGAAACAATCAACATTATTTCTCAAGATTATAGTTATACTAGATAAGACATGTGAAATATTATTGTTTTCCATGTATCTCTTGTTATTTTCACAAAATCTTCCTTGCATAGACAAATAATACTGCTATTTTATTTCCTAACTTTAAAAATGCATGTTTTATTTGTCTCTAACAAACATCTAGAGAGGCATAGTCAAACATTACATACCATCTTTTAAAATTGATATATTTTCACACACTCATAATAGCATATCATTTCCTTATACTAGGGAAATGGTCTACACTATTTATCAAGATCATAGTTATACCAAATAAGCCATGTGAAATTCTATTATTCTTCATGTCTCTCCACACCTTGTTATGAATCTTGATTTTGATAATAGACTATGAGTATATTGGTAGAAGTTATGAAGACCAGTTTTACAATTATCAATTATATTTGCTCAAACTTTTATAAACCATTTTTAATCAAATCTATTTGTTTATATATTACACTCAATATATATTCCATGAGACTATAATACCTTGTCACATTTTTCAGAAAAACTATGCACCTTCGTTTGTGTTTTTATTTTTTGAGACATGTTTTAAAACATTTTATTTGCAAAATTTTAACCCCTCTATTCCAAAGTTTCATTTTGACAAAGGTCATAAGAAATCTTTTAGAAAGCTAAAAAAAATCATCGGATTTGATTTCAACACACTAATTATGCTTGATAAACACCTTTAAAGTGTGGTGATTTCATGATCAATTAAATTTGGCACCTAAAGTAAAGATACCGTAAAAATTAGTGAATAATACATAGCTTACTTTTTAAAATATTTCTATAATACTAATAAAGCTTGAATATGGGTGTCTTCATATTTTTTAAGGTTGATACATCTCAACATTTAGACTTTGAGAGGATCTAATAGTTGGTCTTTGTTAGATACTTGTAAGGGTATTGAGCATTAAAATGACCATTTAAAACATGCAACACAAGATAACAACATTGAGGGTAGAAATCCTATCCATCCATATGAAAAGGAAGACAAACTTACATGTGAATACACCATTACACTAAAGTGATTTATTACATTAATTTTTATCACACAATGGATAAATCACATACACAATGAAATATATTATATTATTTGTATCCTCGTACTTATTATTAGGTAAATTAACAATAAAATTACATATAATCAAAAATATGTAATAAAATTACAAATTTCCAAAAACACATGATGTTATTTTAACTAGTTTTTTCTAACCTATGTTAACATTTTTTTTCTCAATTTATTGAAACTATAAGAAAAATTGATCAAACCTATTCTTATTGATATATATATATATAAGTCAAATACCCTTAAAAAATAATTTTAATCCAACAATTTATTGACTCATGGTCAACTAAGGAACTATATTAACCTAAGAGTAGGTTCAAAGCATCTAAATAAGGCATCATCGTGATATTAAATAGAGACATATATCTTATTAAGAGTTATCCCAATTATGTTGTTAATATCAATTATCATATCATAAACTAAATTACAATAAAAATGGTAGTTCCAAAAAGATACCTAGAATTCTAACTAGCATTGGAATGATACATAAATATTTGGTAAACATTTGATATTTATATGTGAGGTTGATATTTTGAATTGATATCACTATATTTTGAGAAAGTTATTGTAATTATATTGTATAGGTTTAATGGTCACTAAAACCTTGATAATATATAGTCATTTAGTGAATGAATCAAAGTATTTTACAACATTAATAAAATTATCTAAATTTTTGGGTATAATATGTCATTTATGTCACACATGATCATCACCCTAATATATTTTCCATGAAGCAAGCTTAGAAAGGATAACTCACTTATTACATGGAGTATTTTTATGGATCTTCAATTATATACTTAATTATAGATGACCATTTACTAATTAAGAAACATGAAAATGTATAACTACTTATATTTGTAAAAAATTTGCATTCGTGATCTAGAATAAAAGTGTAATTAAATATTTTAAATAAGTCTCCTAGTGTCTTATTTGTCATTTCCTAGTATTTTTTTTATATTTTAGTATCGATTATGGTGTCTTATTTTAGAATTCTAATATTATGGATTGTAAATTGTTTGTTATAACTATTAAAATGGTATTAATAAACCTTATAACCATCATGTGAAAATACCAATTCTATAATGTATGAGGTTTTATATACTTGACCATATCTAAAACTATATATTACCTATATTGTTGGTATCATATATATATATTTATGTAGGATCATATATGGAACATTCAAAAATGGCATTGGAAGTATAAAGGAAACACACCTCTAGCTATGAATGGAGCAATACTTATTACAGTAAATCTATTATAGCTCTTTAATCTAGAGAGGTTGAATACCAAAGTAAATCTAAAGGAACCATTGCAACTTATGAGATTATTGGTATAATTTATTTGTATACTAGTAAAAGTATCACTATATTATATGATAATTGAATCTATTTTTATTTATTTTTTAGCACAAGTGGAAAGCCACTATATTTATATTAATAAATATGTATAATTTTTACAAAATTTTGGTTCAGGCGAACATACTAGCAGGAAAGAAGCAAGAAGAAAACCCCCAGTTATAGTTCGTGTAACTAAAGTTCGTCAATACAATACAATTACAAAAGTAATAAAGTTACCATTTTTCCAACTTGAAACCTATCAAAACCCTAACCTCCTACCTAACCCTTTACAAAATCCCATTACATAATTGCATAATCCCATAAGAACCCCATTACATACAAAAACCCAATATATTTTTGCAGATTCTAACCCATTCCCATTACATAATTGCATAAACCCATAAGAACCCATTTATAGAGAACCCATTTACAATACCCATGCAAAATTATCATAGATCAAAAATGAAGATTTCAAACTATTGTGCACCAAAGCATGGAAACTGAATTAAAAGCAGGCTGACTTGTTCCCAGTTCTACGCGGGCCATTAATAGAGCTCTCTTCATTGACTACTTGCTCCTGCTTATAATCATAGATTTTGCACTTGTTGATGTATGGCTCCAACATCATAAGATATTCTATCCTCATGATTTATTTCAAGTTTGTAGGATACTGGAAATTGTGTCATCCTAGTACACTATTTGCACATATGAATGGGAAATATGTACAGAGGATCTCTGCTATGAAAACTCTGCAGAGTTTAAATCTTATCGGCTAAGGTAAACATATGTGATAAAGGAGTTATTTTGGCACTTAAAGTATAGAGCATATATGTTTTAAAAATTTAGTAATTTTGATTCTTTTCATTCAAGGTAAATGCATGTGTTAAAAAGGATATTCTTGTGCCAAAGCTCTCTATTCCCACATTTGAACTGGGGAATCTATACAGAGCTCATTTCTTAAGAAATATTTTGTAGATACTGTAAGGATAACATGCTTGGGTATTTTTTCAGATTTGAATAACAAGAAATACTTTGCAGATCCTGTAAGGATAACATGCTTGGGTATTTTTCAGTTTTGAATGGAAAGTACCTTGTTATCATAGTTAGCCAATTATGTTTTTTCAAACTACTATCTAATGTCTATTTAAAAAGAATTATCTTCTGTGGATAGCATAATTGGTACAAAGCAGACATTTTATAAGCATGAGCTAAGGAATTTTGGAAGTCGTTTTAATGTCTAATGATACTTGCGCATGTTATCCTTGCAAGACTGTCATATCAAGTAAGGTCATAAGAAATATGTTAAATCTGGCTTTAAAAATCCCATCGACTTGCATTATTCTCACTTTGCAATGAAAGCTTGACGTAAAAAGGTCACTAAGCTTGCTTTAAATTTATCTCAGTTTAGATTTTTTATAGTAGAGATCCTTTGTACATATTTCCCATCATATGTACAAATAGTGTACTAGGATGACACAATTCCCAGTATCTTGCAAACTTGAAATAAAACATTAGATGCACATGTTGTAATAAATCATGAGGATAAAATATATTATGACATTGGAGTTCATAGACACTTCATTCAAGGGAAAATTGTCTATCATAAAATTTCTCTTTAGTTTTATTCATCTAATTATCAGGTGGAAGATATATTATGATCAAGAAGAACTAAGCTAGAACCCTATAAATCATATATCAAACCTTCACGCAACACCAATTTATCCAAATTTAGATCAATGTCTGACCTTAAGGAGTTTCTATTGAGGTGGAGTTTTCATTTTAGTGGTATTTCCTAATGGCTAAACTATGGATGTAAGACCTTAAAGGCATTAATAAGACCTCCAATAATTATATGTAAGATCTACATGGATATTATAATTCATCTCTCTATAATTTCAATTGTAAGAGAATTATGTTGTATAAGATCTATGGGCACTATGTAATGAATTAGTGGAAGTTGGTTTGAGGAGTCATAAGATTGAAAATATTTATAATACATTATTAAAATTCATTTAAAAAATATTGGGATTATATATAATGAAAAAATGAATTTCATGTAGCTCGAAATTCATGATCTTAATGTTGTCATATATTTGTGTCCATATTTATCTCTATCAAAGAAAACATACATTATTGGGGAACGCCATTTTTTTATTTTATAGAAATTGACATGTTATGCCCCTTATTCACATTAAGAGAGTGTTAGAACATAATTCTATTAGGGTTTATACCCTTATAAAATTTATATATTTTTCTAATATAAGGTTATAAAACCTTATGCTTCTTTTATGTTTTATAAATCTTATACCATTGAATAATTAATGAACTAAAGGGAAATAGGGTTCCACCTTTTGGGAGATGGAATTGGACCTATTTCACACTTCAATTCATTACGAAACTAGATCCCTCAACCAAGTGAATCAATTGAGGAATGGCTAGTGGGTTCCTATTGTAATTAGATGGGGGTTCACCATTAAACAATGCTTTAAAAGAAAAAATTGAATGCACTATGCAAACTCCTTATATGACCTAGGAATTTGAAAGCATGAAACAAGATTGATAAATTGAAATCAAATAGTAAAGTACCCGGTAGAATGATGGAGTCAAAACAAGGTCTGTAACTTTGAAATTTTTATTTTTAAAGTATATTGGGACTAATACACCAAGTTGGTCATATGAGTCCTACTACAGGGTTTCTGGGCATAATCTAGAATCTTTTGATGACTGATTGGGATCTATAGAAAGATGGAAAAAAGGGGCATATTGGGACTAATATGCTAGGTTGGGAATATAAATCCTATTATTAGGGTTTGATTGATACTTCTATAGCCTATAGTGGTCTTCTATAGCTTCCTTCTTTTCAAATCTTCAAGTCTAAAAGTTTGAATTCTAGTCTGTAGGTGAGTTTCCATGATGGCAATTTCTTGACAACTTTGACAACTTTTTCAACTTTTCTTTCAAAGGATCTTCAAGCTCCAATTCACCTATATCTATAAACACACATCAAGAGAGATAAATTTTGTTTTATTAGAGGATGGGGTTTTTCCTTGGTCAAACCCCATTTTGGTAATTAAATCTTGAAATGAAATAGAAAAGCATGAAAGAATGATGAATGAACAAATGCAATGTTGCAACTCACCAAACCCTTGAAATGAAGGTTGCAAACTTGTGAGAAATGGCTTCAATGTATGTGGATCTTGAATCTTGATTGAATTCTTGAAACTTTTTCTTGAATGCTTGCCTGAATCATGAAACCTACATCACAAATGTTAACTCAAAAACACACATGATGCATGAAGACTCTAACATGATGTTTGAATCTTGAATGTAGCTCCAAATGCTTAATGATTTTATCTTGAATGCTCTTGCATGAATACTTGAAGGCTCTTAGATTTCTTGCTAGCAGAAACTTAATTAAATGTCCTTGTATTTATACTTGTTTATGCTTAATTTCTCGACATTACAACACTACAAGCCGACATTCAAAAATTGAGATTAAGGATAGTAAAATCCCACTAAGAATTTAAATTAAAATAGGGCCTAGGTTGAAGCAGCACTAATACACCCAATGGCGCATATAATTCCTAGATGCTTAAGCCTAGGACACATACTTCAAGAAGTTTTATGTTGAATGTGTCATTTGAAATCAAGGCTCGAGACCTAGGGAGGACCCATACACCTAGATGGGTGTATGGGTCCTAGATCTCTAAATCTGGAACTCATAGCCAAAAATATTAAATTATGATTTTCCATTTATTACATTTGGGGATTATCCTTAGAAAAATGCATTAAACTAGGCTTGTGGATGCAAAATAAGATCAATTAAGGCATAAATAAGCCAAATTTTAATAGGAAGGACAAAAAAAAGTGTGAAAATGTAAAGGGATACATTTCTCTACACTACATTTAGCCCCCACTTTAGTGAGAGGATGACCTTGCGTCAAACTCACACTAAAGTAGACAAATTCGCATCAAGAGGGGTCCAAGTGCACTAATGCTAGTGAGATAGGATGATGATGATCAAGAGGGTTGCACAAGCCCCTGGATCAAGGTCATATGGCAAACCAACATAGGCACAAAGGAACACACATGTGAATGATGTATGGAGAAACAAAAATATACAAATATGCACTACCAAAGACAAAAAGAAGAAAGAAAAAGGAAAAGAAACAAAAGCATGGATCAAGCCTCAATAGTCTATCCAACACAATGTGGACTAGGTCTAAGTTGTTTTTCCAAAAAAAATGTTTACAACTAGAACACGATGTCCACTATGCAAACAAAACACATGCTCACATGGGCTAGTGGAATCCGATATCCACTAAGTGAGCCCCTAGAGAGGTGAGACACACACACATGATTGGTATGTGCCAACACAAACAAGCAAGTGGCTATGGGAAGGAAATTCATGCCTACGGTTGGCTCCCATATGTACTAACCATACCAAAGCCATACCTCCTGATAACTTTGATAAGGTGCCATAAAACATGAAAAATAGTATTCATGAGGCAAGAAAAACTTTGTATGCTAACACTCATGAACAAACAAGATGGTTCGATAGGCAATCAAAGTGTGTTATGCGAGGTGTCCATATAATGGTTTTTTGTAGATCTGAAATAGTGTAAGGTACATTCAAATGGGTTTTTATTAGTTCATGTAAGGTCTCAACCTAGGGGACATCATGCCTAATGTCTCCAAGAGAGGACCAATCGAAGAATAGAATATTCACAACTTAGGGAATGAACTCCACTTGGCATTTCCACTAAGAGGAATATAATATGCTAAGAGAGATCATGCTCCTGAAGGATATTATGCCCAATGTCATAAAAAAGAGAAAGACACATCACATGAAGTAAGAAGACCACACAATGAAACATGAGTTGTAATTTGAAATACAAAATAATAATGCCAATGTATGCCCCCACTTTAAAGAAATTTCTAAACACCATGCTATGAGAAATTACTTTAAAGTAGCAAATGATAAATGCTAAAAATACATGAGAGCTTATTTGGAAATCCCTATGCCATGTCATATGATTCCAAATGAAGCTACATCATGAAAAGGGGTTGCCCCCAAAATGAAATCCCAAAATCACAGAAGGGATCCATGAATTTGGGGTCAATGTATGTCTTTCCTACAATTTTTTTAGAGAGCTTGGAAACTTCATCATTCCCAAATACTCAAGGAACAGGAGGAATGACACAAAGAGAGAAAAAATAATAAGGGTCAACATGGAATAGACCTAATGTCTCAACGCTTCGCATCCCCAAAAAAAAAACAAGACAAAGAAAAGATAAAAGATGATATTTTGGGTCAACATGGAAGAGACCTAATGTATCAATGCCTTATGCTCATCCCCAAAAGGAAAACACAAGACAAAGAAAAGATAAAGGTTTATGACATATGAAGAATGTAGATACAAATAGAGGAATGTCACAAAGAGAGATACATCAAAGCGAATGGTATGAAAGATCACATTACACACATGCAATCACACAGCATGGTGAAAAAAAAAAAAAGAATACTAGGTGGGTCATAGTAGGTCGTCTACATCAAAATATTTTTCATTATATGTGGAAGGCAGACAACTAGCCAAAGGTACAATAGCAAGTGTGGTACTAGGATCATCACCAAGTTCAACACATGATGAGTAACTCTTTTTAGGAGGATCATCATGGTTGTTATCGTCTAAGCTCATGGAAGAAGAAAATAATAAATTCAATTCATTATGCACTTCCTCATCAATTTGAGCAATCTCATCATCATCGTTCAAGTTAATCACAATGGGGGGTCGAATGATAATGTCCAAAGAAGGTGCTAGTCCCTATTGTGGTTGCGATATAGGATCTTTTTGCTTTGGAAAAGAGGGAGATTCATCATGTAGTTCTCCACTTGAGTTTGGATGTTTTTTTTTTTTGTTCTCTTCATTTAACCTTCGAGCAATAGCATGAAATATATGCCTACACTCTCTAGCATTTATGTTTCTTTTCGTATGATTTTCAAGTTGTGTTTTTGTAGGACTAGTTTTATCAACCATGGGTCTCTTTTCTTCCCTTAGAGGAGGAATGGAAGGAGCCATAGGAGGTTATTCAACCACTTTCTCTTTAGCTTTGTAGACTTGTTTTGTCTTAGGAGGCATGACAGGATTGTTTTGGTTGTCTCTTAGTTGTTTATAGGAGATAGGCAAAGGATCTGTCTTGGGTTTTTCTTGGTTACTTGGAAGGGATTTTGGTTCAATCACGGTTTCATTAAGGATAGGAGGCTCAATCATGCGTTGAGACTGGTGCATGACACCATAGGTCTTAATGTGGAAAAGTTGCAAATTGTTAAGAATTTTGGTTTTTTTGTGTTTAAGTCATGTTTTTTGTGTAATAAGGTCTTTTAAGACCATTTGGTTATGTTTTTGATTCATTTGGGAATAGGTTGTTAAAAGTTGTTAAAAGTTGTTCAAGCAACTTTGCATTTTTGAGTTTTGTGGGAAGTTGAATTAGTTGGGCTTTGAAAGGAAGTTAGAGAATGGTTAGTTTTGAATTTTAAATGCTTAAATACACCTAGGAATGGTTGAGATGAGTTTCTAGCAGTTGTTTTGAAGATTGAACCATAATAAAACTTTGTTTTCTATGTTTTCTCCATTGAAATTTCTGCTATAGTGACTTGTATGGCCCAGTATGACCTGAAAATGGTCTTAATTTTATTGCATTTGATGTGGAATTGAATCTTCTATTTGTTATTTTTTGTTTCATTTGATTTCATTAAGATTTGAGGAAGTTAGAGTATATTTACTAAAAACTGGTTGAAACCCTCACTAGGGTGTGCATTGACATAAAATAATAGATTTATTCCTATTCCACCGTTGAATAGGCTCCAAAATTGGTGGAATGGGTGTATACATGTGTATTTTTTTGTATTTGGTACTTGCAAGATCAGGGGAGGAGGATTGGTGAAGATTTGTTGATGCCCTAAGCTGACAACCACATGTTTTGGGCATAGTGGATGCATAGGTGTTAGGAATTAAAGAAAAACTCTAAAGTAGTGATTGAATCCGCTTGGAATAGGTTGGTAAGACATCATATGGTGGGTCTGAGCCATTGGCATGAATATTTTAAGCTTTGAGATCAAAACCCTCATAGTGACCTATTCAAACAGGCCTAATTAGCCCTCATCCAAAGCATAGTAGCATAAATTAGCCCTCAATGTTCCAAATTTGGTATGTTTTCAAATTCCATAAATGGTATCTTTAACTGCTTTCAAATTTTGGATATGAAGTCTGGTTTGGGAATTATGTGGGAAAACCCCTATTTTGAGTGCTACAAGGGAATTTGAAGAGTTGTGAGAAAAACCCACCAAGTTAGGGTTCTAAATTTGAAAAGTTTGTTTTGTTGAGTTGGTCTTGAGTTTGTTTGTGATCATCCACCTTGCTCTGCATCAAATTGGTATCATAGCATAGGTAGGTCTATAAGGGAGAGAAAGTGTGAAGAAAAAGTGAACAAAATGCCTCCAAAGAATAACAATATGGATAGGGAAATGAATGAGATGAAAGAGAAGACTGCAAGGGAGATTAGAAGGTTGAAGGAATTGCAAGATATGGTGGTAGCAAGGCTTGAGGCTATGGAAACCAGTCAGAGAAGAGGTATGGTTATGGGTGATGAGAGTGACCCTGGAGAAGAAGGGGAAGAGGAGAATGAAGAAGAGGAAGAGGAATTTGATCCTAATGAGTAGAGGATGACTAAGATACTAAGAGTAGTCAAGGAAGATAAACACAAGGTAAAGATGGATGTACCTATATATGGAGGTAATTTGAATGATGAAGAGTTTTTAGATTGGATTGCAGCACTTGATAATTATTTTGAATGTGAAGATGTACTTGAGGAACAAAAGGTAAAGATAGCAAAAACAAAATTGAAGGGTCATGCTCTATTATGGTGGGATTATGAGCAGACTGAAAGGAGGAAAAAAGGAAATTCAAAAAATTTCTCTTGAGACAAAATGGTGGCTAAGTTCTTATGGCTGATTATGCAATTCAAATGTATAAGAAACTTCAAGGTTTGAAACACCGAGAAATGGATGTCAAAGCTTACACTGATGAATTTTATAAGCTGAGTATAAGAGAAAGTCACATGGAGGATGATGTGGAGAAGGTGGATAGGTATCTCAATGGGTTAATATTTAACTTTCAAGATGAGTTAACTTTGACAAATCCAAGAATGGTTGAGGAATGCTATCAAATGGAAATTAGGGCAAAAGAAAAGATAAAGAGAAGGAAATACAAACAAACTAGGGGTAGAGATAGCAATTCCAGAGGAAGAGGTTCATTTTCTAATTCAAGGAAGTCATATGAGAACCAAGAAGATACAAAAAAAGCACACGACCAAGTTGTTAATGCAAGAGGTGGATTTAGAGGAGGAAGATCAGGCTTTAGAGGCAGATTTGGAGGTCGAGGAAGAGGTTCACAAGGATTCACAAGAAGGTTTTATCAATGCAACAAGTTTGGACATCAAGCATGGCAATGTAATGAAGTTCAATCCTCTACTTCACATGGAGGAGAAAGAAGAGCTCAATTGGCACAAGATGACAATGAGAGTGTAAACTCTCCATCACAACATGCTACTCAAGAAGTTGTTGAATCATTAATGGTAAGGAGAACTCTCATCAAAGCATCAGTAGAGAAGGAGCCACCACAAAGGAAGACTCTTTTCAAGACCACTTGTAAGTGCTTGGGTAAGGTATGTAAAGTTGTAATTGATTCAGGAAGCACTAATAATATGGTTTTAGTTGAGATGGTTGAAAATTTTAAGTTGCCTAGGATACCACATGATACTCCTTATAAATTTTCTTGGTTGAATGAGGGTCAATATGTTTTGGTAAATGAACAAAGTTGGGTGGAGTTAAATAGAGGAGGGTATAAGGACAAAATTCTATGTGATATACTATCTATGGTTGTGTATCATTTTTTGCTAGGGAGGCCTTGGCAATTTGATGGGCATGCTATGTATGATGGGAGAAGGAATACCTATGAGATAGACAAAGATGGAGTTTCCTAAACTTTGACACCATTGAAATAGGAGGAAAAATGACAAATTAATGGAGCTAATGTGATGATGGTAGGAAGAAATGAGTTCATAAAGGTAGAAGAAGAGAAGGACGGGGAGCTTCCAGTCACTCCTAAATTTGAAAACATTATGACAACATAAATAAAGAATGACTTGGTTGTGGAGATCCAAGATTGGTGTAAGAAGTATGTTTCCATGATGGTTGAAGAATTATTTCACTCATTGCTTACAAAATGGGATATTGTTCATTCAATTCCTGTCATGCCAGAGGTTAGTACACCTAATAAAGCAATAGTTATGGGGATACCACATCAAATGGAAGAGATGGGAAGCAATGGTGAGAAGGTCAAGGATGAATTGCAAAGGAAGGTGGACAAGTTTGAGCACACACCTAAGGTGAAGAACAAGGGAGATCATTACAAGAATGGAGGAGGTTTGGTAACAGGTAAAGAGGTAGGCTCAACAACATGATTATCAAGTGAAGAATAGGCCAGGGATCATCCATCAAGTAGCCCTCTAAAGTTGGAGCATACCTTAGATGAAAAAGAATTCAAGAATAATGCTAATTTTTTGTATTTGGTTCATTGGAAGGGGTTTCCATATGATAATGTCACTTGGGGGTTAGAGAATAACTTGATCAAGCCTAAATTTATTGATGTAGCACTGTCCTCAAAGGGACTTGAGTCTCTTTTGCCTAAGGAGTATGGTGCAGGGCACCATAGGTCTTAATGTGGAAAAGTTAAAAAAAAATTAAGTATTTTGGTGTTTTTTGTGTTTAAGTCGTGTTTTGTGTGTAATAAGGTATTTAAGACCATTTGGTTATGTTTTTGAGTCATTTGGGAATAGGTTGTTAGAAGTTGTCAAATTTGCAAAAGTTGTAAAAAGTTGCTCAAGCAACTTTGCACTTTTGAGTTTTGTGGGAAGTTGAATCAGTTGGGCTTTGAAAGACAGCTAGAGAATGGTTAGTTTTGGCTTGTAAATGCTTAAATACACTTTGGAATGGTAGATATGAGTTTCTAGTAGTTGTTTTGAAGATTGAACCATAATAAAACTTTGTTTTATGCATTTTCTCCATTGAAATTGTTGCTACAATGACTTTTATGGCCTGGTGTGGCCTAGAAATGGTCTGAGTTTCATTGCATTTGATGTGGAATTAAATCTTCTATCTGTTGTTTTTTATTTCATTTGATTTCATTAAGATTTGAGGATGTTAGAGTAGATTTACTAAAAACTGGTTGAAACCCTCACTAGGGTGTGCATTGACATAAAATAATGGATTTCTTCCCATTCCACCATTGAATATGCTCCAAAATTGGTGGAATGGGTGTAGACATGTGGATTTTTGTGTTTTTGGTGTTTGCAGGATTAGAGGAGGAGGATTGGTGAAGATTTGTTGATGCCCTAGGCTGAAAACCACATGTTTTGGGCATAGTGAATGCATAGGTGTTAGGATTTGAAGAAAAACTCTTAAGTAGTGATTGAATATGCTTGGAATAGGTTGGTAAGACATAATATGGTGGGTTTGAGACGTTGGAATGAATATTTGAAGCCTAGAGATCAAAACCCTCATAGTGACCTCATCAAACAATCCTAATTAGCCCTCATCCAAAGCATAACAACATAAATTAGCCCTCAGTGTTCCAAAACAACCTCACCTAAAAATTTGGTATGTTGTCAAATACCATAAAGGGTATCTATAGCTACTTTCAAATTTTGGGTATGAAGTGTAGTTTGGGAATTATGTGGGAAAACCCCTGTTTTAAGTGCTACAAGGGAATTTGAAGAGTTGTGAGAGAAACCCACCAAGTTAGGGTTCTAAATTTGAAATTTTTGTTTTGTTGAGTTGGTCTTGAGTTTGTTTGTGATCATCCACCCTGCTCTACATTAGAGACATGTTTCGAAGGGATAATTTTGCTATGTGTTTTTCCTTAAACGTTTGATAGGATTTGAAAAAGAAATATTTATGAGGTTTAATAGGTTTAATAGGATTGGGCCAAAAGAAATCCAATGAGAAATTCCCACAAGAAGACATAAGATTAAAGCCACTATGGTGCACAGTAAAGATCTCATTATCAAAGGGAAACTTTAAACATTTATGCACAACTGACGAGATGGATTCCATGGAGAGTTGCCATGGATAGCCAAGCTTCACATGGAATTTATATGATGTTCGGATGATGTAGAATGAGACATCTAATTTTTTCAATCCAAATTTTAAAGGGTGATCAAACCTATCATAAGGAAAGAAAAATGGTGTAGGATGTAACCAAAGGTTGCTTGCACAATCTCCAAGAAGACTTCTCTCTGCCTTCCACCAAGAACCTGACAACTTCAGGGCTCTGTTTAGACTTAGATCATTAACTAAGTCTTGCTTCAACTCTTCTCAAAGAGTTTTCTACCTTGTGCTTTACCTTTGGAAGATCAACACCTCCTTTGAAACTGATTACTCTTCCTTGGACTTAGAAGAATCTAAGTGCCAACTTCATCATCATGCTTGAACTGTTTGCAGGGGAGTTGGAAACACTGATTTCATGTATTTCACATCCAATTGAAACCATCTTGGAGGTTCTTCAATCTCCACTCCTACCGATCTCAGGATTTTGCCTTTGAAGAGGGCTAATCCTTGTAGCCCTTACCAGTCCCTTTTTGGCTTTTCCTGCCCAAACTTTCCAAATGACTTAGCAAAAAAATGTCACTTTCAGACACCCTTTTTGGAGCTTTAAATCTTTCATCAGGTTTCAGACCTCTGTCTCTACCGTACGGTGGATTCCTACAAACAAGGACTATTAGGGCTAATAGGCCTAATACTTAGGGTTTCACTACTTTTTGATTCACACCCACCTCTAATGGATTGATTGATGCTTCAATCTTTATGGCATGTGAGGATCTTATCTAACCCTACCTGAAGCTATATGATTTCGTATAGTGGTCTCTTCCCCTGCCTAAGTTCCTCACTTTTCCTCTCTCAAACTCCTAACCGGGCAGTCCTAGCTCGCCTAGGGTTTGATTTTTAAAATGCTTGCTTTTCTCCCCATGATTCCTATCACTAAATATTTACAATTGACTGGCTCCCCTTCCATATTCAACCAATCTTAGGAAGATCCCGTGGTCAGTGTTTATGGGGGAGCCATTCAAAATCTGACTGCACAAAACAGAAATAAAAACCCTCTACAACCTAATTTGTAAATTCAAAACAACAATCCTACTCTAAGCAACTAGATTACAGGATAAATGGCACTCAAGACTATTCTAAGAACTCAAAAACAATGCTAAATCAGTATTTACAGTGCCCTTAATAACTCTGTTTCTCAGAATACACGGGTAACACAGAAATCTGCCAAACTTTCTTCTATTTCACACAACAAAAACTTGTTTACAATGCATACTAACTGTTTCTACGAGCCACACCTCTACTTTGAAGCCTTTACCATGTTTCAAGGGAAGTTGCTTGACTCCACATCCCTGATTTCAAGGGAATCTAATCCAACCAAGCTGCATGCAACCTAACAAAATGTTACCATGCAATTTTACAACTTTACAACTTCCATGATTGTGTCATGATCCTCAATCTTAGGACCTCTAACACCTTGATCTCGAGCCAACAACTCCCTTAACTGTCCATTGGCATCTTCTAACAACAACCATGTGTTTAGAACACATTAAAGGCTCATTACTCACATTAAACTACTAAACTCATTAAACATTAAAGCAAAAGATGCTTAATGAAAACTAAGCTATGATGATCTTAGTCCTAGTGACTAATTCATTCATTCCACACACAAACAAGACCTTCTAAGGTCCAAACTTAGCACTCTAATACCCTGATTTGGCTAAGATCAGGTACAAGCCAAAATTGATGTCAAACCAAAATGGAGGTTAGCCTAGGTGCTCCTGCAAAAACCATTATGCATTTTTATCCATGCTTTCGGTTTATCATATGTATCTTGATAGAATTCATGCACAAGTAAGAATTCTTCACTGATCACATTCTCTACACAGATAGGATCAATTAATATCAAATTAGTAGGCTTTCCATTGATTTGACTGGCTATGTAAAGAGGATCATTAGGTTCCTTTCTAATTATATCTTTTGATGAGAAAGCAATGTCAAGAGGTACTTTAGTTTGGCCCTTACAAGGTTGAATTTTGATCAATCTAACCATATTATCCATTGGACTTTGTTCATTAGTATCCATGTTGTCATCATCTGTGTCAACATTCATCACATTATTCTTAGTTTCACTAGCTTTGACAAATCAAATATTATGATTTGGCATGGGGTTGGTAAATATTTGCTAGTTTTGGTTGGGAGGCGCAACGTATTTATTACCTTGATAATTGACACCACCAATTTGAATATGATTGGAATCAATGAGGCCTTACACCATGTGTTTAAGATTCTTACAATGTTCCTATCATGTCCATTTTGATGATGAAAATGATAATAGGAATTTGATCTAAATTTTGGAGGTGATGACTTAGTAGGATCAAGAGCTTTAATGGGAGGTAAGGAAATCAAGTTCTTTTCTAGAAGTTGTAACATGGTGTTATGGAGGGTATCAAGTAAGGGAGTAAATTTTCTATTTGGATCCCCAAATGTAAAACGATTTGTCTTTTTTATAGCAGCCACTTGGGTATCAACATGTTGGGTTGTTTGAGGGGTATTTAGTTGAAGAAAGCCTTTATTTTGTTTCTTGAAAGGTTGGTAATTGTTTTGAGTTGTGGATTTAGAATTTTCAAGACAACTAGAGGTGAGTTTTGTTTCTCAACTACTAACTGAGTTTTGATAATCATGAAGGGTGATACAAAAGTGTACAAAGGAAGGAAATTTCATCATGTCAATCTTATCTTACATCTTATTTTGTAAGTTCTCAATGAACATTCATTGAAGGTGAGGATCGAGAATCTTTATTTTGATTTGGGAATAAAGCAATTGGTAGCGTGAAATGAAGTCAGTAACCTTTTCATCATCCTTTTGCTTACATCTCATCAAATCAGCTAAGTTCATCTTAGGATTCATGTGCACTTGGAAATGGTTGATAAAGGCCTCAAAATTTTCATTGAATGAACGAATTGAGTTATTCGGTAATGAGGAAAACCATTCTAAAGTAGTATCTTTCAAGGACCCAGGGAAAAGCTTAGCCAAGAGCTTATCTTCAAGGATGAAATCACTGCATAAGGTAGTGTAAGTGGAAACATGGTTAGAAGGATCTCCTTTTCCTCCATATTTCTCAAATCTAGGAATTTCTATACCTTGTGGTATTGGTGTTCTTAATATCTCCAAGGATAAGGGATTGCTTCTAACATAGTATGAAGGTTGACCATTTTAATTTTGGTTTATAGTTAAAATTTGTTGTTGAAGGGATGAAACGTTTTGCAAGAGTTGGTTAAAAATGGTGCCATTGGTTGTGTTTTGGGATGGAGGTGAATATGGTGGAGGTGTATATGTGTTTGAGGGGAAAGTTAATGGAACACTTATGTGAGGTAAAGTGGTAGGAGATATGACGTGAGATGCCACAAAGGTTGAGGATTGCTAGTGGAAATACCCAAGATAGGAAAGACATTGCTAGTAGGTTGCATCATTGTGGTAACTTGAGGGTTGGTCTAAGTAGGAATAGAGGCAATGGTTGTAGGAGGAGGAATTTTGGTTCCTCCTTGACTTTAAGCATTGTTCAAAGTTTGAGAACAGCTAGTCATTGAGGAAAGATGTTTGCCAAAAATTTGAGCTAAGTTAAGCATAATCTTTATTCCTTTTTCACTTTCAATAATTTGGTGTATGTTATCTATGGTAGGAATAGCAATGTTGGAAATGCTTTTAGTACTCACCAGGTTTTGTAGATGTGCCAATTCTTCATGGATTTGGATTAGGTTTTCTTGAGGGGCACTAGTAACCATTGTTTCAACACTTTTCATACTACTTGAAGGTAAAGAGTTCTCAATGGTGTGGTCCATACCTAGTGCACTAGTGTCAACACTATGAGTGAAAGAGCTAGATAACCCAAGATCCATGGTGAGTGTGTTATCGTAGGATGGCATGAGTTTCAAACTATATCTCACTATAGTATTAGCAATAGGACACCAAGTTGTAAAGCTCATACAAGAGTCAATCAAGGAAGGATAATAAATGTGAGATAAATTCAATGAACACAAGATAAATGATATGTTTTAATTCCAATTCTTATGTTTACAAATGCACTTAAAATGAAACCAATTATAAAAATATTGCCAATGACAATAATTTTGTAAACTAAAATAGTAATCTAAAGATAGGAACTAGAAGCATAAATGACAAGATTTTAATGTTGTAAAATGCAGATTCAGACCTAGTCAGTGACTAATACACCTAAGTGGACATATGAGTCAAAAATAAGGTTTTTGATAGTTTCAAAAAGTGAAAAATAGAGAGCATAGAATACCAAGAAATTTGCAAAAAAGACCTATACGGGGACTAATACACCAAGGTGGGTGAATGAGTCCAGCTTAGGGGTTTTAAGCCTGAATGACCAAATTTTGAGTTTATTTTAATGCATCTAGGTTGTATGCTCAATTGACTATTTTCAATTATAGATTTCCAATGAAATTTAATGATGAAAAATACAAAAATACAACCTATATGCACTTTTCAATAATGCAATATTTAGAACCCCTAAATGAAATTCAACTAATGCAAATATAATGCAAAGTTAATGCAACCTAGATCTAGGACTACAATGTTCTCCAAATAAGAAATTCAAGGGTCCAAAGGTCAGTTTCACTAAAATGAACAAAAGGGAAATAGGGTTTCACCTTTTGGGAGATGGAATTGGACCTATTTCACACTTCAATTCATTAGGAAACTAGATCCCTCAACCAAGTGACTCGATTGAGGAATTGCTAGTGGGTTTCTATTGTAATTCGATGAGGTTTCACCATTAAACAATGCTTTAAAAGAAGAAATTGAATGCACTATGCATACTCACTATATGACCTAGGAATTTGAAAGAATGAAACAAGATTGATAAATTGAAATAAAATAGTAAAGTGCTTGGTAGAATGATGGAGTTAAAACAAGGTACGTAACCCTAAATTTTTTATTTTTAATGTATATTGGAACTAATACACCAAGTTGGGTGTATTAGTCCTGCTACATGGTTTCTAGGCATAATCTAGAATCTTTTGATGACTGATCAAGAACTATAGAAAGATGGAAAAAAGGGGTATACTAGGAATAATACGTCAGGTTGGGCATATAAGTACTATTGTTAGGGTTTGACTGATACTTCTATAGCCTCTAGTGATCTTTTTTAGCTTCCTTCTTGTCCAATCTTCAAGTCTAAAAGTTTGAATTCTAGTCTATAGGTGAGTTTCCATGAAGATGACAACTTCTTGACAACTTTGACAACTTTTGCAATTTTTCCTTCAAAGGATCTTCAAGCTCCAATTCACCTAGATTTGTAAACACACATCAAGAGACAATTTTTTTTGTTTTGTTAGAGGATGGGGGTTTTCCTTGGTCAAACCTCATTTTTGTAATTAAATCTTGAAATGAAATAGAAAAGCATGAAGGAATGATGAATGAACAAATGCAATGTTGCAACTCACCAAACCCTTGAAATGAAGGTTGCAAACTTGTGTTTAATGGCTTCAATGGATGTGGATCTTGACTCTTGATTTAATTCTTGAAACTTTTTCTTGAATGCTTTCTTGAATCATGAAACCTACATCAGAAATGTTAGCTCACAAACACACATGATGCATGAATACTTTGACATGATGTTTGAATCTTGAATGTAGCTCCAAATGCTTGATTATTTTCTCTTGAATTCTCTTGCATGAATACTTGAAGGCTCTTAAATTTCTTGCTAGGAGAAACTCAATGAAATTACCTTGTATTTATACTTGTTTATGCTTAATTTCTCGAAATTACAACACTACAAGCCGACATTCAGAAATTGAAATTAAGGATAGTAAAATCCCGCCAAGAATTTGAATTAAAATAGGTCCTATGTTACAGCAAGACTAATATGCCCAATGGAGCATATGAGTCCCAAAGGCTTAAACCCAAGACACATACTTCAAGAAGTGTTATGTTCAATGTGACATTTGAAATCAGGGCTCGAGACCTAGGATCCCTAAATCTGGAACTCATAGCTAAAAATATTAAAGTATGATTTTCCATTTATTACATGTTGGGATTATCCTTAAAAAAATGCATTTAACTAGGGTTGTAGATGCAAAATAGGACCAATTAAGGCATAAATAAGCCAAATTTTAACAAGGAGGACCCAAACAAGTGTGAAAATGTAAAGGGATACTTTTTTCTATACTACAATTAATAATATTATAAATCTTAGATTATTAATTATTTATAAATAATAGTTTTGAATAAGTGTAACTAATCATTTTCAAGTATTTTTTCACCCCTTCTCTTACATTTCAAGATCTCCTCTTTTATTGAGAAGTAATGTGGTTTCAAAATTTATAGTGAATTCTAAAACACTAATTTTATCTATTCCAAATGTTCTTTACTATTAAAATGTGAATATAATCCAAATATTCAACAAACTTATCAAGATAATCCTCTAGAGCTTCATTCATCATTCCAATAAAATTACTAGGTGCATTAGTCATCCCAAATGTTAGGGTTTAGGCAGATTGGAGCAATAAACATTAAAAATTATATGCAGATTAATTAACCTAGAAATAACAATGAAGAATAGCATAAAAGAGATCAACACAAAATTTAACATGGTCCACCCAATATGGGCTACATCCATAGAAACTCAACCATCCAATTATTTTATTATCCAGTACAAAATAGATTACAATCTCATGAACACCATATTGCAACATACATCCTAATCACTTATAACAAGCTTTTTGGAACCTTCTAGAATTAGGGTTTTACAAGGTCATTTTTTATTTGACGTGTCAACAGGAAAAAACCTTGACTTGTCAAGGGGAAAACCTTGACGTGTTAACAAAAAAAAAATTAGGGTGATGCCCCAAACCCCATTAATATGTTACGAGTGTACAGTATTTTCATGATCAATTGCCACATACCAACACCAAATGGCATAACCAATCCATCACATAGACCATTTTTGTCTTAAAAGTTGTCTTATAGTCACCTCCTTATCTAATTTTGAATTGTTGATATCCACTTTTCAAATGCATCTTGTTTAATGATGTATTCATGGATAGAGGCTTCAATTGCAAACTATCCAACCATACAACCAACAAAAAAACATTTGAAATATTCAAATAGTAAATTGAAATAACATAGATATGAATAGGTTAATAATTTTATTAATATACACTATTTAGAACAATAATTTAAGAGTCTAGAATATATCATTGAATTCTACAATAAAGGATTAAAATTAGAATAATATGTTAATCTATAAGTTACAAGGATTTAGAAGCACAATAAGTGTTTGATACCTCAATACAATGTCATAGGAGTATATCTTATATACACTATCCTCCTTTATCTTTTAAAATATTGAGATGTTATTTAAATATCTTTATTCAATTTCCACTCAAGGTTCCATCTTAATTGAATTTTACTTTCAATATGGAATTATTGGTCATTTATGATAAGTTCAAGAAAGGATAAAATATTTTTACCATGAAAAATAATGTGGTACAATGGTTAGTACCCATTAGAAACACCCTTTATAGGTGATTCTAGTGACATGTAGGAACAATAAATTAATTTGGTTCTAATGATAGACCTCCCTAGGAACAATAAACTTGTGAATTTCTCCAAGTGTTGGTGTAAGATTCAAATTTTTGGTACACAACTAAATCAAGTCACGCTTAATAAGTTTTACAAATGAACACATTAAATAATTATGGAATTTACTAAGAAATAATTTTCATTAAACAATATGATTTCTATGATTACCTTTGTGGAATTCAACATGATATTTCCAAGAGCCATATTTTATATTATTTACCTTGTGGGATTGAATTCACTATTCGAAAATACCAAGGTGTGTAGGTAAATTATGGAGGAAATGTCATTTCATTTTTTATGGATCAATCCTTCTAGGCTACATGGTTCTTAAAAAAAAAATCTCACTCCTCTCTCCTACACCTGAGTTTGAATTGTCTATGCGCATGGTAGAATCTACTTTGGGGGTACCCCATGGTCTCCCCCCTTCTCCTCCCTTGACCAGATTCTCACCTAGACACATGTTGTCTCGATATCCTCAACGACCACTCCTGGTTTGTTCACTTCTGGTGCTCCCGTGATTCTATTTTTTTTTGCTGAGGTTGTGTCTGTGGTCTCTATCACCTCAGAGGTTAAAAGGTGGAAGAATGTGTTGACCAACACTAGCTTGAGTGCTAAGATAAATGTTCCTCACCTTGAAGAAGATATTTCTACTTTGGGTACCGACTTTTCCATCCCTAAATCTATTAATGATAGGATTTTCTCCTCAATGGAGCATGTTATGGTGGGTAGATTCCTATCCTTTCACCCTACGATGGATATGGTCAAAAGATGGGCTTCTACTAAATGGTGCCTCAAAGGGACTATGGAGGTCTGTGCAATGGTGGGGGGACTCTTCCTCTTCAAATTCATAGTTGCAGAATATTTGATCTCGGTCCTCTCCTTAGGACCCTGGGACTATGTGAAGCATAGTTTGTCTCTGTGCCATTGGAAACAAGGGTTCAATCCTGCTATTGATCTCAAAAAGTCAGCACCAGTGTGGGTCTGTTTGTCAAGGCTCCCCCTAGAATACTGGGATGAATCTATATTCAAATGTATTGGAGACTCCTTGGGCCATTTCATCACCTCACACTCCATTACCAAGTCCAAATTCAGGTTATTTTTTGCTCATTTTTGTGTTAATATTGATGTGCATAAGATATTACATAATTTTGTGAAGCTTTGTTCTAAGTTTGGTTCTTGGATCCAAAAATTTTGTTATGAGAATGTTATGAACTACTATCAAATATGTGCTAAACCTAGTCACCTTATTTCAGACTATAAGTCCATGATGAAACATGTACCCAATCCTAGTGAGCTTGTTATTGATGACCTTTCTAATAGCTACCCTTTCAAATCATGCATTCTTAAGATTTTTTACTCCTCATTCAAGGCTCATATCCCTAAGTATGTAGATTCCTTGGTCAATTTTGATACCCTTAAATATGAGGACTCACTGACCTTATCTAGGTTTATTTCCTAGATGTCCCCAATTGTTCCTCATGAGGATTTGTTCTCTGTTGACTCTGGTATGGTTCTTGTTGTTCATTCTTCGGTCAGTGCCCCAGAAATACCTGGTGCTATGGTTGTTGGGGTACCCTTATCGGGATTTGAATGTGTTCATCCCCTAGCCAGGAGTTGGCTAATGATAGTGAAGAGGGTGAAATCCTATAGGATGAGGGTTTTCAAGTAACAACTGAGGCAGTGAAGACTGATGGTGAAGAGGGTGATATAATAAATGAATAAGTTTGTAAAGTAACAACTAAGTCAGTGAAGACTACTTCTTTGGGTTTGGATTAGGACAAAGCAATAGAGGAGGAGTTCTAGTCAACTCCAAAGAAAAAGGGTAAGAAAAGGAAAGCTGATGTAGGTGGTGACTCTAAACTTGGTAGGCCCAACCAGTGACACACCAAGAATAGGGAGACAAAAAAAGAGATAGCCATAGGTAAACAGAGAAAAATGGAAGTGTCTTCAAAGAAAGGTCAAAAATGAAAGTCATGTCTTGGAATGTGAGTGGGCTAAATAGCTCTCACAAGCAACTGGCACTGAAAAATTATGTGAAATGAACATAAGATTAATGTTTTGCTACTACAAGAAATCAAAATGAAGAAAATAAACTTTGAAATTATAGCTAATTATATTTGGTTAGGTTCCATTTTCTCTTGTAGTGATGTTGAAGAGGTGTTGGGTGGGTTGTATGTGATGTGGAATCCTAACAGGATCACTCACTCTAAAATTTTCCAATGCCAGAATAGTGTGGGTGTTAATTTTTCTCACCCTAGTGGCTCTTGATTTCTCATTAATGTCTACGCCCCCAACTAAAGGAATGTTAGGAATTCCCTTTGGCATGATCTTACTAATTGGATAATCCATAATAGGGGGACATGTTGGTTGGTGGTTGGTGACTTCAACTATCCTTTGTATCCTTTGAATAAGTGTGGGGGGCTAACAGACTACTCTGACAGCAGGTCTAATCTAGAAAATTTCTTGAATAACACTCATCTAGTTGAAATTGACCTTTCAAGTCAATCCTTAACTTGGACCAACAATCAATTGGGGGATGGTTTGATCCAAGTCAAGCTAGATAGATTTCTCTACTCTCATAATTGGATGGCCTTGCTCAGTGCAAACTTGCTTGCCCTACCCCGTGCAGTCTCTAATCATAACCATCTATTGGTGGTCCTGAAGGAACTCTCTGGTGTGGGACCATTTCCCTTCCAATTTTAAATCATGTGGAATACCCATTCAGATTTCAGGAATAAAGTTGTTGAATGGTGGAATATTCCTATACATGGTTACCCCATGTTTAGGATTTTTAATAAACTAAAACATATCAAAAATACGGTTAAGGGATGGAACAAGAGAGTGTTTGGGGATGTTTTCTAAAAAAAATTCTTAGTGGATAAGTTGATGGTGACACAAAAAAATATGGAAGAGGGGGATGTTAGTTTGCTGACATGTAACCAAGAAAGAGATGATCGCTTGGAATGGGAACAAATTTTAAAGGAAGAGATATTCAAGAAACAAAAGTCCAGAGTTCAATGGTTGTAGGAGGGTGACAGGAATACCTCTTTCTTCCGTGTCTCAACCCTAAAGCATAAGAAAAGGAATCAAATAAAAAAAAATCAAAATGCGTAGGGTGTGGTGGTTAACTCACTCACCCAAATTGGGCTTCTGGTGTCTGAATACTTCCAACAAAATTTGTTGGCTCCTGATGAGGCTCCCAATCCTACTTTGGACAATATGCTATTTGAACCCCTCCCTACCACTCTAAACCAAGAAGATAATAATTGCATTCTTAGTGATGTCACTCCCGAGGAAGTCTAGACGACTATTTTTGGTATGGATTCCTATAAGGTGTTGGGTCCTCATGGGTTCCCCCTAGCTTTCTTTCAGATCTTTTGGAAGATTGTTGAGGTGGACCTTGTTTTGGTAGCCAAGGATTTCTTCAAATCTAGTAAGATCCTCAAACAGTTGAACCACACTTTCATTTCCCTCCTTCCCAAAGTTGGTGAATCATAGTCTATGATGGACTTTCACCCCATCAGCTTATGCAATACCATTTATAAGATCTTCTCTAAAATCTCGGTGAATCATCTGAAGCCCCTACTAGAAAAAATGATAAGCCTACCCAAAAAGGCTTTTTTTCAAGTCAACATAGTTTGGATGTTGCCATAACCACTCATGAAATTTTACATTCCATGGACAGATGCAATAATGCTAGTATGGCCTTCAAGCTTGACATCTCAAAAGTGTATGACAAAGTTCTATGGGACTTTATTCACAAAGTCCTATCTAAATTTGGCTTCAATCGAAGGGTGATTAACCTCTTGATGGAATGCATTACCACTGTCAAGTACTCTATATTGGTTAATGGGGTCCCTTTTGGATTATTCAATGTTGAGAGGGACATTAGACAAGGTGACCCTCTCTCCCCCTATTTGTTTATCATGTTTGCAAATGTGTTGAGTAGGAACATAACCAAACTATTGTCAGAGGGCTCCAAAAAGGGGGTCAAACCTACTACTTCAATAGAACCTATTATTATTCAACATTTTTTGGATGACACCATTCTATTTGGGAAGGAATATGTGATTGAAGCTAGGAAATGGAAGAGTTTCCTTAACAATTATGCTACTTTCTTTGGACAATGTATAAACTAAAATAAAAGTATGATATATTTCTTTAACAACACTCCTACCCTTCAGAATCGGGTGATTGATGTCTTGGGTTGCGTGATTAACTCTCTCCCCTCGATGTATCTGGGGATACCCCTTACTGTCAAAGAAGCTACTCCTACCTTTTGAAACACGATTTTAGGAAAGATCCAAAGGAAGTTGGCAAGGTGGAAAGGTACTATCCTCAGCCATGCAGGAAAGCTACAACTCTTGACTGATGCCCTCCAAGGGATCCATGTCTACTTCCTTTCTATCTTTAAAATTCCAAGATATATAGTGGAGAAGATTGAAAAAACCCAAAGGAACTTTTTATGGTCTGGGATTGAAGATAAGAAGTTTTCTTTGGTTAGTTGGGACGAAGTTTTCTTACCTAAATCTTGTACCAATAAAGCTTTGATTGCTAAGATTGGATGGGTTCAATTAAATTGGTGTAATATTATGAATTCTAAGTATCTTGGCAATAGGCCTATTATTAAATGCCTTTCAGATGATCACCCTACTGGTTCACAAGCTTGGAGAAACATTTGCATGTTGAAGAGCTTTTTCTCTTCTACGATAAAATGGAAACTAGGGAATGGCAGTTGCATCAGATTCTGGGACCCTTTGCGCTCTTTGGATTTAGGAACCTTTTGAGACCTATGCAACTATTATTTTGTATGTATGTGAGCGACTACTTTCATGGGCAATTGGGTGCTAGGAAATGGAAAGAAATGGATCTATGCTACCCCCTATCTCCAGAGTTGAAATTGTTGGCTAAGTCAATACAAGACTTTCTCTCCTTGACTAGAATACCTTTATCCAACTTTGTGGATGAGTTCTTTTGGGTCAAAGATCGGTTGGGAAACCTTTCTATCAAAACAATTTACAATTTGTTATCAGTCCAGGGTGATCATAGTAGACTTTGGAGATAGGTATAGAACAAACACATGATTCCTAAAATCAATTTATTTTGGTGGACGTCCTATCATAATAGGATCATAACTCAAGATAACCTGAGGAAAAGGGGATTTTAGATCCTAAATAGGTGTTTGTTGTGTAAAAGCAATAAAGATTTTGTCGATCATTTATTACTGCACTACCCATTTGTTGTTGAAGTCTATGATCTGGCTTTTAAAAAACAAGGGACCCACTAGACTATGTGTAGGGACATCAAATCCTTCATTAAGTGTTGGTTTGGCCCCTTCCAGCATCCTATCCCTAGAGAGATCTGGAACCAAGTCCCCCCCCCATCATCTGCTAGTTCTTGTGGAAAGAGAGGAATAAGTAGATTTTCAGGAATATTGAGATGAGTCCTAAGGAGGTTTTTGGCATTGGTCTAAGGCCTATTTTTGAAAAAAAAAAAATTACACTAGGAAAATATCAGGAAAATCTACACCTACAGAGTGGGAGATAAAGATGGATAAAGCCTATAACAGGAAGTTGGATATCAACTCCTTTGATAACTCTAAGGCCCTGTGTTAAGACGTGGACACCGCTTGGAAACCCCTAGATTGTAGTGTCAAACTCAATTTGGATGGGGAAGCCATGTAAATCCCTCAGGAGGGCTAGTATTGGGGTATTATCAAATGATAGACATGGTGGGTAACTTTAAAGTAGGTTTCTAGAGGGCATTGGATTACTCTAGAATCTTGAATTAGAAGCCATGGGCACCACTAAAGGGTGTCTAGTTATTCATTAATTCCTGGGAGAACAAACCCATATAGAAAGGACTCATGTCTATTATCAACTGGAACCAAACTCTGGTGTTACTATGATGCAGTCACCAAAGATATCCCAATAGATAGAAATCACTTATCCTCAAGCTTGATATGTAAGATCTCGGTTCTCACACTCATCATGAGGGTAATCAAGTTGCTGATGCCTGTTAACTTTAGGCCCCCTTGGAGCATTTTCAAATTTTGAAAGGAGTCTTGGGGAGTTTACTGAAGATACAAGGTGTCATCCCACCATTTTCATCCTTGATGATAACTAATTATGCTCTTTTTAAGACTTTCTAGGTTGTCCACGTATTTGTACTTTGGATGATGTGGACAAAGGAGATTGATGAGGTGTTAAATATGAGACATAAATTGAAGGGATGGATGAAGAAGGTGGATACAAAGCTAATTATGAGAGGTGATGGGAAGTACCTCGAGTTAACGATTAAGTTTGGTTGGGCCATGTGCAACTTTAATGAGCGGTCTTGTCACAGCTCAGCATATCCTTACGGATTCAAATAAAATTCTCCATTCCATTGGGCCTCTCATTTCAATGTGACCTTTTCATGTGGTGTGAAGTTATTTTTTAATCCCCTTGACATTTATAAAAGATTTCATAAAATAAAGGATTTTTACTTAGGGATTTCTATACTTGGCCTCATGGCCACTTGGCATCGGTACTTGTGCATGAGCAATTTGAATGGAAAAATCATTTTTCACAACCTAAGGATTTTTAATTATGGGCCCATGGAGATATCCTCCTTGTAAATGATATCTAGCATGTGTAATCTATTGGTTTCCTTAATCACTCATTATTAGCTTGATTGGCATAATAACAGTGTTTTATGGGTGATTTTTCACATTGATGATCATTTTAATTTCCTTCTCTCACAAGGTTGTTGGTATCACAGAGTGAAGTGTATCAAAATGGGAGGTGACATGGTGAGGACTGAGTTAGATAACTATGAGAAATTCTAAAAGGATCCCCTAGTGTGGCATATTTGTGTTGAAGGTGGGTTGGCATGTTGCAAGAATAGAGAAATGAATGAAGGTGTTGTCATTGATGTCAACTGGTCAACTAGTTATCTACTAGTTGTTGTTGGTTGTATATGTTGAGGATATTGAGAAAATTGTATTAAAGAAAGTTTACAGCTATTCAGTTGTTTCTTTGAATGATGATCTTGTAGTTGCCCCTATGTTCATGTGGTTTAGATATGTTGATCATGGTTGTTCAAGGTTGCTATATCCATATTTTTGGCTATTGGTTCATTGTGAATTTTGAGTTGTGTTCACCAGTTGTGATCTATGTTTTTTTGTGTTCTAGTTGAGGTTCAGGAGAAAAATTATTGGTCTGGATTTCTGTTTGATGAAGTATTTTGACTTGTGGTTCTATATTTAAGATGTTATGATTGCATTGAACATA
This sequence comes from Sequoia sempervirens, assembly GCA_007258455.2. NCBI lineage: Eukaryota > Viridiplantae > Streptophyta > Pinopsida > Cupressales > Cupressaceae > Sequoia > Sequoia sempervirens. Next base: position 3,760 of record VDFB02128537.1, on the reverse strand, counting down.
TTTTTGTTTTTTGGAAGTTTTGAGCTTAATTTTTTTGTGTGTTTTACACTAGTTTGGCCGACCATGTGTCAAGCACTATCTTCAAAGTTGATGAAGCATGTTGGATCTATTTTGGGTCCCAATGAAGTGTGTGTTTGGTTCACCCTCATTCTAATTCCACCCTAAGATGTTTTGGCACCGACCTAATTTGAATTTGAAGTTGGATGGCCAACTTTGTATCTTTTTCAAGGTTGGAGATAGTATAAATATAGGATGAGATAGTAATGAAAAATATAGAAAAGAAAATAAGATAAGTGAAAGATTAGATGCGACATTGATGCTATTTAAAAAGTGTGTGTGAGATGTGTGTGGAAGATCAGTGCGAAGCTTAATTCTAAGTTACTGAATGTAGTGAGCAGAAGGTGAACTCTATCATACATTCAAGTTGATCAAGTGACTATGGTGGAATCCTTTGTTGCATTGGGATTGTAGTCTCTCAATAACAAGTCTTCTTTGTCTTCTTTTTATCTCTATGGCAATGAGCCCTCTGAGTTGTAGCCCTGTTGGACAATGAGTCCTTGTTCTAAACAGTGGGTCCTTGTTTCAGGTAGTGAACCTTATCTCAGGAAGTGAGCCTTGTCTCAGGTAGTGAACCTTTTGTAATTAGTTTTGATATTCTCTATAGTGTGAGTTAACCCTCACCATGGTTTTTCCCTCATTGGGTTTTCCATGTAAATCTAGTGTCATTATGTTTATGTGTTGGATTTTATTTTTTGCATTGGCATTTGATGATCAATCATTTAAATAATTTTAAGCATTAGTTCCAAGGGATTGAATTCAAAGGTTAAACCCTCTATGACAAATGATTCACTCCTCTCTCAGCTTTCTCTCATCTAAAAATTGGTATCAGAGCTTGATTCCTGGTGAAGATCTTAACTGCCATGAAATGTCCAAGGTGGATGGCCAAAATGATCTTTTTGATTATCTGAGGTTTGATTGAACTAATTATGGTATCTAGAAATTATTGGTGGAAGAATATCTAGAGTATTGTTGATATTATGTGGAGAAAGCTTACAAGAATCCTTACACTCCTCTCGCTAATGGTCTGAGTACACCTAAAGAGATCAAAGCACATGAAGCGAAAAATAAGGTGAAGTTCCTCTTGAAGAATAGTCCGGGTACATTTTGAGTTGATTAAGGTTTAGAATTTGAAGACAACTAAGGAAGTCTAGGATGATTTAGAAAGAGCACATGATGGTGATGAAAGAGTTAAAGAAGTGAAATTGTATAATTTGGAAACATGGTTTGATCTTATGCATATGTCCAAAGATGAAAATGTTAAAGCTTATGTATAGATATTGGATGAGGTAATGGCTGGAATACGATCACTTGGAGTTACTGTAGATGAAACTAGGATTGTAAAGAAGATTCTTAGAAATCTTCCTGATGCTTACAGTGAAACGGTGAGTGCTATTAAGCAGACTATAGATTATAAGACTTTTACTAAGGATCTATTGTTAGGATTTTTGACATCTTATGAGATGAGGAAGCTAAGTCTAAGAAATGGAGGAAAATCAAAGGTTGCTTTTAAAGCTACAAAAGTTGAAGATCCAGATGAAGAAAACATTGATGAAATGGAAGCTAACTTTGTAAGAAGAATGAGGAAAGGCTCTGGTAAGTATGAAGGTAAGTTTCCCTTTAAATTCCTTTAGTTGTGGAGAAATAGGTCGCTAGGTCAGAAGTGTCCTGAAAGAGCTAAAAGGAATAAATGAAAAGATATGAGAAAGAAAAGAAAGGAAAGAAGATCAACAAAGCTTACTATGAATGATAATGCTAGTATTCTAGATGAAGATCTAATATGAAGATCCATATGACAATGAATTCTTTGTTCTTCGTGATTAAGGATGAACCTACTTCTACTAATTCAGAGAAATAGGTAAAGGAAAGCCCTCCAAAGAAGGAGAAGGAGAAAAATGAAGGTACAATTATCTATGCCCTACATGCTAAACAAGAAAAGAATTTTAAGGTAGTTGATAATGGTTGTTCACATCACATGACTGGTGATAGGAGTAAGTTTTTTAAACTTGATAAATATGATGGAGGCTTAGTTATGTTTGGAGATGATACTAGTGCTAAAATTTGTGGGATAGGTTTAGTAAGTTTTGATGGCAAGCATCATATTGAGGATGTTTACTATGTTAAGGGTTTAAGGAATAATTTGTTGAGCATTGGTTAGATGTGCATAAAAGGATATGATCTTGTGTTTAAGGGTGAGAAATGTGAGATCCAAAAAGGATCTGGAACATTGATTGCTACACAAAAAAAATTTGAAGGGAATATTTATCAACTTGAGGGTGCTGATGGAAAATTCTTTATGACTTAGATAAATGATAGTTGGTTATGGCATAAGAGAATGTGTCACATGAGTTTTGATAAATTGGAAAGGATTAGTGTTGTTCAAGTCATGAGAGATTTATCGAGAATTACAAAGCATGTCAATGCTATTTTAAGTGTGAATTCCTCAGCTTTGGGAAGTAGACAAGAAATCATTAAAGATTAAGAGAACAATCTACTACTAGATTGTTGGATTTGGTTCATACAGATCTTTGTGGTCCCATGAGAGTGAAAAGTCTACTTGGTGAAAGGTACTTTATTCTTTTAATTGATGATTATTCTAGATATACATGGGTTACATTTTTAAGAGAAAAATCAAAAGCATTAGATAGATTCAAAGCATTCAAGGCTATGCTTGAAAATGAAGTAAATTTGAAGATAAAATGCTTGAGATCTAACAAAGGTGGTGAAATTCCAAGAAAGTTCAATATGTTTTGTGAAGTGCATGGAATAAAGAGATAGTTATCTACTTTGAGAAGTCCTCAACAAAATGGAGTTGTTGAAAGGAAAAATAGAATAGTTCAAGAGGTTGCTAGATCAATGATCACTAAAGTTGGTTTACTGAAAGTTTACTAGAAAGAATCTATTCATATTACTATTTATGTATTCAATCAAGTTCAAGCAAGAGAAAATAGTACAACATCTCTATGAGCTTGCGTCATGAAAGAATTCTACAAGAATATTTTAAGCTATTTAGTAGAAAATGATATATCAGAAGAGATGAGGAAACTTTGGGCAAGTTTGATGCAAGAAGTGATGAAGGCATATTTCTTGTATACTATAAAAAAAGCAAGGCATATAGATGTTTCAATAAAATACTGAGAAATATTGTAGAGAGCTCAAATGTGAAGGTTGATGAGACAATAAAGAACTTTATTGATATTGGTGGATATGTGTTTGATGAACATGATTGTGCAAGAATAGGAGAAATTGTGGAAGAATGGGATTAAGATGAGCCAAAAAAGCAGGATGAACAAAATGAAAGAGAAGAAGATGCTCTAGTGATGTCCCCTAGGACACCGAAATATGTATAGAGGAATCATTTAGAAAATCATATTATTGGAGACAAGACAAAAGGTGTGTTTTTGTGTTTATTCTCTAAGATTGAGCCGAAGATAGTAAATGAAGCCTATAAAGATGAACATTAGAAGGAAGTAGTGAAAGAATAACTTTTGTAGATTGAGAAGAATCAGACTTGGGAATTGGTCCCAAGACCGGCAGATAAAAATATCATTGGATCAAAATGGGTATTCAGAAATAAGTTGAATGAGAATGGAGAAGTTGTCAGAAATAAAGTGAGGCTTGTGTGTAAAGGCTACTCACAAGTAGAAGGCATATATTTTTAGGAGAATTTTTCCCCAGTAGAAAGAATGGAAGCTATAAGAAT
>VDFB02128536.1:0-25785 GCA_007258455.2 Sequoia sempervirens | reverse complement strand
TAACTACATCTGCAATATTTTCTTGAAATACACATTATGAATTCAAATATTTAATCAATTATGTTCAAAGACACAAAAACTATAATGAAGAAACATTCCTATGTAGGAAGGATCAAGTTGTAGCATGTCAATACAAAGCTCCTTGAAATGAATGTGTTACCTCTTCCTTTTCATGTGATGAATTAGGATAAAACCATACATGCATCCACTCAAAATGATGATAGATTAAATATGGAGACCTAATATGGATTTCCATCCCATTGTTTAAAAAATTATCATGCTCAAATACATTGCCAAATATGCAGCTAAGGAAAAAAATAATCTAAGAGTTGTATCAGTATGCTCACATGGATATGTAGAAATGAAGAATCGTCAAACCACGCTCTACAAATATATAAAAAATTAATGAAAAATATTGTTGTAGACAATGATATAGGTCTACAAGAGATGTGCCATATTCTACACAAATTTCCACTTATTATTTTTTATCTCTTATTTCTAACACTAAATATTGGTTGAAAATTGTTACATCGAATTAGAAGAAATATAGATGGACTTACATTACCATTACACTATCTATAGTCCTAAATTCATATTTAACCTATAGATATGGAAACAATAACATTGATTAAACTTCCATGATCATTCTCTTTTTCTTCTTTTTGCAAAGGGTGCAACTAGACAGACAAGAAACACACAACAATGTAAATTTCTTTCCGCAATTCTATACTATTCTAAATGAGGATATTGAACATTTTGAAATAGTTGGTTGGAGTGAGCTACTTTTATAAAAGTATTTTTGAGACATATCCATAGATATAGGTCTCACTAAAGATGATGTTATTGCAAATTGAAAGGAAATAGATATAAATCAATACTTTTTTTGGAATGTTGACCATATCAATGATATAGAAGTTAACCAAGAAGAGCATGAGCAAATTGATAATGAAACACATGTAATACAAATACAATATAGATGCATGAATGTGATTTATTGTCACAAATGGGCCTTTCTAGTCATGGAAATCTAAATACCCTTAAAATTCTTGGTAAACATGATTTTTGATAATATGAACAAATGGGATATACATACTATACCTTCACATTGACTTGACTATGTATAAAATTTCATAAGCACAAATAAAATATCCCAAAAAAATGACCAATCCACATTCAAGTTGAATGATCCACCTTATCCACTATCTCCAAAAAAAGAAATTACACATACTCTTATTAAAGATCACTATAACACCACTTCCTTAAACCAGCAACTACATATGCTAATACAAAGAATAAAAGGTATAAAAAAATCATATATAATGCATAGTATAAGACACACCCTCTAGAATAACCATCAAAAATTTATAAACCCCCTCCTTGTTGTTGCACCTAAAGGGAACATTGCATTTAATGTACATGCTACAACTATACATTCAACCCTTAAGATTCCAATAAAAGAAATACAACCATTAAAAGAAAATTTACTAACATTGTTTCAAGAAGATATGAAACACATTAAATTCCTCCTTATTGATGAGATGGGCTTTATTAGACCAAAGTTTCTTATAAAATAGGCAATAAATTGCATGAAGCTTTCCCCCACTAGTAGCATGTGATTTGGTGGTATATCTACCATTCTTGTAGGTGACTTGGCTCAACTTCCACCTATTATGGACAAACCAATATATGCATCACACTTAAAAGCTATATTTCTCTGGGAATAATTCACTACAATTGTTACATTATAGAATATTTTATGTCAACAAGGTGACTCTCAAACTCAAATTAGCTTTAATTGCATATTCTAAAAGATGTGTAATGTAGAACCAATTGAAGAATACTATGAATTCCTAATGAATCACACAAAAAAACACCTATCAAACAACACGCATAGAGATTTTGACCAATCAATACATTTGTTTTCTACAAATGACTGGGTGAGGATGCATAACAAAGAAAAATCTCAAACTACTAAATCATCCTATTGCATTTAATGTTGTAATACAAACACATGTAAAATCAAATATTGATAATGATATTTAACATCTTCCAAAAGAAGTTCTACTATGCAGAGGCCAACAAGTCATGTTAACAACAAACTTGTAGATTAAAACAAGGCTTGTAAATGGGTCTCATGGAGAATTTCTACTAATTGTGTACACGGTTGTCTACACCACTGGATTTACCTTTTCATAGAGTGCTGTGATTTGATAATTATAATGGCCCACCATGGAACCTATATGACCCAAAAAATATAACTATAATTCTCAGATCTATAGGTAATCATAGACAAATACCACCATCCATGGCATGGGTTGTTACCATGTACATAAATCTTGAGGACTAACCCTTAATAAAGCAACAATCAATATTGGTAAAGTAGAAAGAAAAGGGCTAGCTTTTACAACTATGTCTATAGTCAAATCAATAAAGGATCCTCAAATAGAACCACCACTCTCTTTCAATTGATATTCACAAATGAAAAATCCATATACCAATATAAAAAAAATGGAAGAGTCTTGACTACATCTACTCTCACTATAATGGATTCATGTACACAATCGCTAATGCAACCTTCTCTATAAAGACATAGACTTCTTGTTTTCATACTCATTTTGTGTGATTTATAGAAATAACTTCTAATATAATATATTCACTACTTCATGATGTACAGGCGCATGCTTCACATTCATCCATTTCTACAATGGGCAATTTTTCCATGTTATCAATATTATATTATCTCACATATAGTTCTTCTACTTCTTTTTCCACAATTTGTACTATTTTAAATAACAAAAAACATACATATATAGTATAAGTCGACAAACTTATTATTTCAATGTGTAGACACAAAATAAATGTCCCATAAAGCTTTTTCCAAACTGCTTTTGTACAATCAAGTCCATTACTCACTAAAATTCCTCAATATTACAAATCTTGTCTTCAATTTACTACGATAAAAATTGTAATGCAAATATTTTTAAAAATTTGTTATATTGCAAATTTTTATAAACTTTTCAGTTACATATATTTTCTATCGACGTACCTGCACCCTCCTCCTGGTACAAGTGCGAGTAGGTAGACAAAATCACTTTGGCGTGAGGTGAAAACGATTTGCTTGTGTTGGAATGGACAGATGAGGCACTCATTCCTTATTTCACGCGTTCTGAGTGGCCATGTTTTACAAAATCACGCACACAGTGTGAGCGGGTATTCTCTCTTTAAGTATTCAACGATTGATAGTCAGAATAAGATAAACATTTGATTGCTAGTTTATTCTTTTCAACCTCCTATTTGATTATCGATGGTTTAATATTTCGGGAGTATTGGTAGTGTCCAGTATGCATTTAATTTACAATGGCATTGAAAATAGACGATTTGCTAAGTATCGCCATGGGAAGAGATGGTGATCAGTGTTATAGGTGGTATTGGAAAAACCTGAATTATGGAGTTGAGCTTTAACGTTGGATTGAAGCTATACTTGAGTGTGGAATGCGCAGGCTGATTGAATTCTTGCTCCATCAGTTTCGCATCACCATCCAAATCACTATAATAGAACTCAATCAGTTTCCAATCACCATCCAAATCATTATAATAGTGAGAGGTCAATGATTGGATTAAATTTAGAGGTGAATTAGATAGATATGAATGTTGAGATGGGTAGGACTAGTTGCAATCTTGACACAAGTTCATGGTACAAATATTGTTTATTACTTACTTTATATTGGTTTTTATGAGCGATAATTAGAGGAGAATTTTGAAGTTGCAGTCTTATAAATATTTAATTGTTAATAATAATTTTGTATGGAAGAAATGGGCAGGGGTGTTAAACATTGATTATTTTTTATATTTGTATAATGATCTTATGTAATTGTTTAGTTAATGTCAAGAAGTGTCTATTTTACAATGATAGTAAGGAGTAGAGTGTGATGGTATGAGCATGTTAATTAAAAGTCTTATATTTTACTTTAAATTTGATAGTCTTTTATATGTCAAATTTTAATATTTAATAATAAACATAATATTTCCAAAATAAACAACACATAAATTATATTTCTATGTTATGTAGTAAATAAAATAACTTCAAATTGTTATCTCTTGACATTTTTAAATAAATGTATTTAAAATATCTTTCATAATTAAGTTGTATAATTAAATACAAAATATAATAAAAAAATTCATTTTATAATAGTGGAGCTATGAAAGTGTAGAGATTGGAATTAGGATGTGGATAAATAGTGAAAGTTGAAATTAGATAGCTACTATTTAATAAAAGAAATGTATCACATGGCTGCACATATTTTATTCTCTCATTTTTTACATATTTTCTTCACTACTTTTCACATATTTATATTTTAAAAATTTAAATGATAAATTAACTTAAAGTTTCACAACTACTTAAAATTTGAAGAAAAAATAAAAATCATGGAAGCACTAACTCCAAAAATAACCCCTAAATTATTTTGGTAGTGATTGCTAAATAAAATAGCTAAATAACCACATGGGATCTTGATATAATAAATATTATTTACTTATACTATTTTCTTTGCATATCCTTAACATTTGTATATTCTTTCACATTCAACGTAGTCTTAGACATATCCACAAATATCTTTGCATATCATTAAAATTTATTATGCTCATTATTTCTCTCTATATCAATATTACTACTTCCATGACCCAATTTTGATGTGTCATCATTCTTGCACTACTAGATCTAACCCTTCAGTTTTTAAAATTTAGGAATATTAGGAGAAGAAAAAGTTTGATTGTCATCTACAATTACATCTCCATGTCCTATGATGCCTTCCCATGTAGGATAGGTAGGATTTTCATAGCTCTCAATCATTGGATCTCTTAACACCAACATATTCTCCTCACAAATTTGATTTTCATGATTGTTTATGATTGTATCCTCTTTCACTAAAGTATTCTCACAAGTAGGGGAGCTATTGGGAGATGAATTTAGACTAAGTAGTGGAAATGATCTCATTTTATTTTGTCATAATACCTTCCCAAGGGAGAAGACGAGAAGGAAAAAAAAGACTTTCATGATTCTCAATGATTGCATCTTCTTTCACTAATATACCTTCATCACTAATAGGAAAGGTATCGAGAGAAGAACAACTATGATCTTCATGATTGTCTATGCTTATATCTTATTCTATCACATCATTCCCACAAATAGGAGAGATGGGAGGGGGTGTTGAATTAAGGAGCGTGTCAACATTTTCACTATCTTTCCCTAAGAAACCCTCATGGCTAGGAAATGTATTGAATGAGTAAATAACATGCTTATTGATGAAATTTTTCTTTGCAAACTTAGAAAGAAAAGATACTAACATTTGTGAAAGGTAATCTATACAAACTTAGTACGCAAACCTAGAATGCAATGTAATGTCTTAAAATGAAGTGTGTAAATATAATTTTAAGATTCTAAATAAGATAATTTGTTTATTACATTATGCAACAATCTAAAAATGAAATGATGTAAATGTAATTTTGAAATTAAGAAATGCACAAAATTAACCAAATTAAGCTAGATATAATGAAATGAATGAAACAAAAACTCAAAAAACTAAAATGTATATTTGATGATAGGAAAGAAAAGCACAAAAAGGAGTTTTCAATGTTGTAAAATGTAGTTTCAGGTCTGATCTGGGACTAAATTTCCCATATGGGAAAATGAGTCCCAGTTGGGGTTTTTTGAAGGTTCAAATAGTTAAAAACATACATCACAATATTCCAAAAAATTTGGGGAAAACACCTGTATAGGGACAAAATCACCCAGATGGGCGAATGATGCAATAACATCTTAATGCATTCATGATAATAGAATTTTGTCAATACAAATATAATCACTCCTTCAAAAGCAATACCATCTTAATGCTTTAGTGAAAGAGGATACAGTCATAAATGATCATGAAAATAAAAAATGTGAGGAGGATATGTTGGTGTTAAGAGATCCAATGATTGAGAGCTATGACAATCCTTACTCTCTTATGTGGGAAGACATCATAGGACATGGTGTTGTAATTGTAGATGACAATATAAATTTTTCTTCTCCTAATATTCCTAATGCTCCATTTCAATATATTTAATTTAATTTCATTTCATCAATATAAACATAATCACTCCTTTACTAAAATTAGTACCATCTTAATGCATATTTCAATTTTTCTTTCACCTAGTAATCATATTAAATTCAAAATCAACACTTTTACTCATGAAGGTAAAAGTAACTTATTAACTATGAAACGAGGTGTTACATGACTTTTGAGATGGTTTGGAGGAATAGTTACTACCTTAAGAAGTATCTATCTTGGTATTTTGTTTCTTCTTGTCTTTCCCTTTGGATGTTTGTGCTACCATTGCCTAGGTTTTGGAACTAGAAAGAGAATCAAACTAAGTCAACTTCACCTATTCACGAGTCAAATGCTCACATAAAACCTTAAAATTAGGCATGGAAAATGCATTGAGAAACAAATCCATATTAGATTAGAAATTAGAAGAGAAGACTTGAAATGGCCCTCTAAGCTTAGACAATATTAGGAAAATGAACTCTAAATGTTAGTTTTATTCTTCCCACAACATTGTAAAAGTGATCTAAGTGACTTTTAATTTTACAATAAGTCCTCAATGGAGTGGAAGGAATCTACCTCAATCTATAGGTCTCGGTACTCATTGATGGTACCAAAAAATATATGTGAACTTCATCCACATATCCCTAGGTACAGTGCAAGACTTGAGATGAAACAAGAGACTATTTGAAACATGTAGTGCTATCAATCCCATAGCCTCATATTCCTTGTTCCTATATAATCTTTCCAAATATGATAGTTGTATGGTATAAAATTTTCAATAGAAGAGGTACCTATCATGGTGTTTGAGGATTTTAAAACAATATGTGGGTCAGTTTTTGTTGTTTTTATGTATATAGATAGGGAAAGAAATAAAAGTACCCTACATAACAAGAAAAACCAAACCCCAATACAACTTTGGGAGAAAAAAGGTTGAAAAAGGAAAAAATAACTTCAAACAATTCTTTGTGTATTTGGTTGGTTGTGTAGAGCACTGAAGCACCTTTGCAACACCTATTCATTCATGAAAATGGAGTATTTTTTCCCAAGTTATGAGTCTAGAAGTGTCGAGAAGACAATTTGACTTCAGCGACCTAAAGAAAATTTTAGAGGAAAAATATGCAGAAATAGACTACACCACATGAATAAGCTCAAAAACAAATTTTTGATGATATTTGATTAAAAAGTGGACACAAGAAACCAAGATACACTCACTTTCTTTCCTCAATGGCATCTTAATGCATTATCATGGAAGCATTAAGACATCACTTTCCATCAGCATGAGTTACCTTTGCTAGAAGTGCAAAAACAACATGAAGCTTTCATGATAATAGCTCGATATAATAGGATAGAGATAAAATGAATCCTTGTTGGAAATGCCTTAGCTCTTAATGTGTGTAGTGTACAAACCTTTTGGATAAACTTGGAATAGATAAATCAAGAATTCAATCTACCTCTTTATCTATTAGTGGGCTTGATAACATGGGAAAACAACCACTTGGTGTGATTATAGTACCTATTAAAGTTGGAAAAGTTACATTACAAAACCTTAATCCATGTTATGCCTCATGATCTTTCATAAAGTATCCTTTTAGGAAGACCATGAATTCACGAGATGCATGTGGTTCCATCAACTCTTCATCACAAAATGAAGTATATCTACAACACCAAAGTACATATGATCAAAGCCAATGTTGAGTCTTACAGTGTTTTACAACTAAGAAAGGAAAGGCCAATCCTTTGAAAACATTGACACCAGCTATACAATTAGAACCAATGCAATAATAAAAATAAGGTAAGTTCCCTAAAATCTTCACAATGTTATTGATGGATGATTTAGGATCATTGAATTTTACACCTACATTCTTGGGAAAATACAATATCATAAACAAAGAGTCTGAAAAGAGAAAAGAAAAAGTAGAAATGTTAACAAATTTTTTGAAAGAATCCAAATCAACCACTTTAGAAGAATAAAATTACATAACAAACTTTGATGAAGTACAACCCCCAAAACCAAATGAAATAGAAAAGCTTTATGCAAAAGGTTATGAGCTTATGAAACAACTTGGGAGTAGTGGAAAATGATGTGGTGCAAGAGAAGAAGGTATTGGTGTCCCTATATAGCCTAATACACAAGAAATAACTAATGGTCTTGGTTATTGTCCTTGGAAAGAAATAAATAGGTGATCAATAAATATGAACACTCTTGTACTAAAGATTCTCCTAAGCCAACTTTAACATTAGTACATCCTGAACTAATAGAAACTAGTGGTCTTGGTTATTATCCTTTAAAAGAAACAAAAGAAATAGATAAATATTTTATTAACATAATTTTCATCATGCAAAACACTAACAATTGGAGTTCATTAGATTTTAGACCCTCCTTTCAAGGAAAAATACAAAACCTCACCATCTAAAGAGTCTTGTGTAAGTATGACATCTTGTACTAAGAAAGAGATATATTTGTTGCAAAATAAATGAACATCTTCTACTATTGATCAAGAGAGTATCTTGTCAAGACTCCTCCAATATTTTTTGATATCCCTCCCTCCAATAACATGAAATAAATTCTACTACAAGAGTTCATTTTGTGCTTATCATAGAGTTCATGGTCATTCCACCAATGAATCTAGAGCTTTGAATGATAAAATTAAACATCTTAAGGATTGTGGTGCTCTTCCTTATGTTGAAGGAACTTGTTCCTCTAATTGACACCTATTTCCAAGTTTTTCATGAATCATCTTGGCTCATCCTTTTCTTGCACTAAGTTGGGGCAAGGGGTTAGGTAGCCTTGTCCTCATATAGCACTTTTTATCTCTTTTGACTATTTGACCACCTTCAATATACATATAAGATCAAGCTTGGGATGTAGATGACATTCCTTAAGTTGGCTCGCATGTGACATAATTTTATTTCTATATTTAGCTTTACATTTAGGGGGAAATCCCTATTCATGATGTAGCTTCATTTGGAAACATATGACTTGGAATAGGGCTTTCTAAATAATCTCTCACATTTCCTCTTTATTGTTAGCATTTTTTCATTTTCTAATGTCAAGTAATTTATCACAACATGGTTTTTACCAATTTCTTTAAAGTGGGGGCATACATTGGAATTATTCTTTCATAACTTATGTTTCATTGTGTAGCCTTCTTACTTCATGTGATGTGTCCTTCATTTTGTGGTGACATTAGGTGTGATGTACTTCAAGATCATGACCTCTCTTAGCATATTATATTCCTCTTAATGGATTGATGTAACACACTACATCCCCTAAGTTGTGAATCTTCTATTATTCAACTATTCCTCTATTGGAGACATTAGGCCCGATGTTCTTTAAGTTAAGACCTTACATGAAATAAGAAAAAATCCTTTGATTGTACCTTACATTTACAATAATTTTCATATGGACACCTTGCATAACACACTTTTCTTACCTATGGAGCCATCATGTTTGTTCATGGGTGTCAAGCACGTCAAGTTTTGCTTACCTCATGAATCCTATTGTTTGTGTTGTATGCCACCTTATCAAAGTTACTAGGAGGTATAACTTTGTTATGGTTAGCATATGGGAGCCAAACTTAGGTGTGACTTTCCCATACCCACTTTCTTGTGTGAGCACATACCAGTTGCATGCATAGGTGTCTCTACGGGCTCACCTAGTGGACGCCTTGAGGTTTACTATCCCTTATGAGCATGTGTGTTATTTTCATAATGGACATCATGTTCCACTTGAATTTTTTTTGGAAAAAAACTTATATTTGATCCACAACGTGTTGGGCAAACAATTGAGGCTTGATCCACCTTTCTTTCTTGTCTTTCTCTATGCCTTTGACAGTGCATGCTTGTATCTTGATGTTGTTTCATACTATTGGAAAAAAAAGGATGCACAACTGAGAGGGGGGGTGAATCAGTTGTCTTAGAAATTTAAACTTTTCCTACTTAACTTTAATCTTAGATCTATTGAATAAACAATTAACCACAAACAATTAACACATCAGGGAGAGAAAGAACACCAAGATTTTCTTACATGGAAAACATGTCAGGGGAAAAACCATGGTGGATGTTAGTCCACAAAATTATACTCTGTTAAAATTATAATGAGAAATAATAATGGGAATGCGCATGCATTCAGGCACACTGCTTAGAGCTCATTGCTCAAATATGAAAGGGGTGCACTACCCAATAGCATAGGATTAAAAATCTGGAGGGTATGAACTAAGAAAATAGCTTCTATATAAGCCTAATTACAGTTCCAATTAAGCTCAAAACTTCTTCACACTTTGCATAATCTTCTTCACATTCTACTCTACAATCAAATGATATTCACATATATGCATACAAGAGCATATGAAGTACCTTCTCGACTCACAACACCAACGAAACAATCACTCTTAAATATCTGCTACATGAGATTTCATCAACAACTTAGTTGGCCAAGAAAATATAACATATTTGCAATGTCAGCCTAAATTTACAAATAAAATTTTAATGTGAATCCACCAAGGTCAGCCATAGCATAGTGGAGACCCAAATTTAAAACTTGAATGCAAAAGGACTTCAATTAATTCTTTCTCAAACATCCATAATGCGCTACTACCATCTGTTGGCCAAGAAAAAGAAAAATTGAACATACGAAGAAAAATCTTCCACCACAACCACACCGATCAATGTGGACAAACCAAAAAGATAGAGCATGATCTAAAAACATCCAAGAACACCAAGAAATAATAGAGAAGCATCCACAACAACTAAGATCAACAAAATAACATAATCTTAATTCAAGAACACTGACAGAGACCACAAAAACACTATTAGACCACAACACACTCAAAACTTCATGTGGACCTCTAAAACTTCTAGTAGATGATCTAGATATACTAAAAAATAAGTCATTTAATCCACACCAACTCATCTTCAATGTGTAGAACCAAACACCTCGATGACCTACACGGTTCCATTGGGAACCTAGAACACTTTCTTTTACAATTTTCTCAATATCCTTTACATATACAACCTCTAGTACACCAAATTCTAATAGTGTTTATATCAATGATAACCATATATCAGCAACACATCCACAACATCCAACTATCTCCCCGTTTGGGATTGATGGAAACACATGATGTGAAAAATACTGTCAACCCAACGCACTAACTTCTTTTGCACTTCTCCTCTTGAAAGGATTTTTCACATTACACTTCTCCCCCTTTGACATCAATGTTACAGGTAACAATGACCTTTCCATATACACAATCTAAACCACATATTTGCACATCTAACTACTCCCCCTAAGTAGCAACCACAAAAACATCAATCCATATTAGAATATAGCAATGAATTTCACTGATTGATGCAAGAAAATACATATTTTAATTCTTATCAAGAGAGGTGATTATCCCCAACATTCCTCTGAGATACTCAAAATTATCCTTCAGCAATGGCTTAGTAAATAGATCTACAATATGTTCTTTGGTAGGCACATACTTCAGTCTGACTTCTTTCTCATTCACTTTTTCCATCAAGAAATGAAACTTGATTTATATATGTTTAGTCTTAGAGTGTAACACTAGATTCCTTGAGATATTTATTGCACTTGAGTTGTCACAATATATGGCAATAGACTCTTCATATTCTTAGCATTTATTTCATCCATATCACTTGAGTATAATTATTTGTAGCAACAATATATTCTACTTCAATAGTAGATAGAGAAATTGAGTTTTTCTTTTTACTTAACCAGGATACTAGCTTCTTCCCTAGGAAGAAAGCACCACCACTAGTAATTTTCCTATCATCTACATCACTAGCCTAATCTGCATCAGTATATGAACAAAAAGTGAGATCATCATCCTTTGGATACCAAAGTCCAAAGACAATTGTTCCTTTTAGATATCTAAAGATGCTTTTGACAACAATTACACGTGCTTCTTTTGGTTTAGCCTGAAATCTAGCAATCATACATACAACATTCATAATTTTTGGTCTAGTTTGAGTCAAATAGAGCAATCCACTAATCATGGACCTATATTTGGTTAGATTTATCTTAGGATAATCATCATTCAATGTCAACTTACATCTAGTGACCATGGGGGTACCAACATGTTTGGAGTCATCCATTCCAACCTTCTTCAACAATTCTTTCACATATTTTGACTAAGATATGAAGATCCCCTTGTCTAACTGTGTAACTTACAATCCAAGAAATAACTTAATTTTTCCAATCATACTCATCTCAAATTCACTCTTCATGTCATCAACAATCTTCATACATAAATTATCATCTCCTCCAAAAATGATGCCATCAACAAAAATTTCTATAATTAATTCCTTATCATTATCTAATTTGAAGTATAAGTTGCTATCAACAGTACCTTTAGTGAATCTAGGCTTTAGTAGGTATTTGTCCAATCTAGCATACCAAGCTCTGGAGGCTTGCTTAAGTCCATACAGAGCTTTCTTCAACCTACAAACCATATCTCCCTTGTTTGTTAGCTGAAATCCATCTGGTTGTTCAATGTACACTTCTTCTAGTTCTCCATTTAGAAATGTAGACTTTACATCCATTTGATAGACTTTATAGTTCTTGTGTGCAACATAAGCAAGAAATAGTCTAACAACAATCCTAGCAATAGGGACAAAGGTTTCTTTAGAATCAACACCTTCCATTTGAGAGTACCCTTTACATACCAGTCTTGCTTTATTCTAGACCACTTCACCTTCTTCATTCAACTTGTTTCTATATACCCATTTAGTACCAATCACATTTTTGTGTTAGGCCTCATAACCAATAGCCATGTGTCATTATTTTCAATATTTGTAAGCTCTTTCTTCATATCTTTCAACTAGTGTTCATCTTGACAACATTCAATGACATTTTTAGGTTCAATCTTGAAGATTAGACAATATTCTTTTATAATTTTTCTTCTAGTTTGCACTCCTTTATTCATATCTCTTATGATTTGATTTTTAGAATGATTTAGCTTTACGTACCTTGGAGTTTTGGGACATTCTTGAACTTTTGACTCTTTTGATCTTTCTTCTACACTTGCACTTGTCTTTCCTCCTAGCTAACTTGAATTACCAAAACAAATTGAGGTTGCTTCACTGAAACAACTAGAACATATGGAACATATGGCACAATTTAAAGTTGAATCTATGTCTGAACATTCTTCTCTTGGCTTGTAATGTCTTCATCTGAATCATAACTAAAATTTCTAGATGATTTGATAGATTCCTCATCAACTTTGACATTTTCACTTTCAACCATCTTTCTTAGCCATTTTTTATAGCACTAGTTAGTAGGCCTTGCTTTCAGTGGAGTAACCTAGGAAGATTCCTTCATCTCTTCTTGCATCAATTTTTTCTATATCATCATCTCTCCTAATATAACACTTGCTTCCAAAGATCTTAAAATACTTGATAATAGGCTTGTGACCAAACCATAACTCATAAGGAGTCTTACCAAAATTACCATTAACATTTACCCAGTTAAAAGTATACACAATTGTGCTTACCTCCATCATTATTTTGGTAGCATTCAAAATTGCTCTATTCTTTCTCTCTGCAACACCATTTTGTTGAGGGGTTTAGGGAGAAAATAATTGTCTTTTAATTCCATTCTCTTCACAATGAGAGTTGAATTCTTTGGAAATGAACTCACCACCTCTGTCAGATCTCAGGCACTTGATTTTTAGACCTTTCTCATTTGTTTCCACAGCCACGAAACTTTTGAACTTCTCCAATGCTTCACATTTTTCTCTTAAAAAGGAAACCTGAACCATTCTAGAGTAATCATCAATAACCAACGTAAAATACCTTTCTCCATGAATACTTCTAACTCTAGAGGGACCACAAAGGTCAGTATATAGTAGCTCCAACAAATTATTTGAATGAAACTATTTTCTTCGGAAAGAGACTCTAGTTTGTTTACCCAACTAACATTCCTTGTAGATTATATTAGCAGGGTTCACTAACCTAGGAAGATCTCTTACTGCTTGAGTAGAACTTATCTTGATAATATTGTCAAATTTTACATGACACAACCTCCTATGCCACAACCAACTTTCATCTAATTGAGAAATTTAACAACTTCCACTAGCAATAATCAGATGAAAAATATTACCCTTTTTTTGTTTTCCTTTTGCAATCATATTCCCTGAACTCCCACATATCTTGCATCTTCCATCTTTGAACTGAATATTATATCCCTTGTGAACCATCTGTCCAACACTCAACAAGTTGTGCTTCAGGCATTCAACATAGAGGACACCATTAGTGTTATCCTTACCACCAAGGTAAATAGATCCTCTACCATGAATCACACCAGCATTGTTGTCTCCAAATCCTACAACCCCACCATCATAATTCTCTAAACTCACATATTTACTTTTATCACTGGTCATATGATGTGAGCATCCACTTTCAATGAGCCACTCATCTTTTTCTTCAACTTGGGCTGCAAGAGCTTTTTCATCTTTAGTATATTTAGTAGCCATAGGATTATCTTCGATAGTAGCAATGAAAGCCCATTCATCTTCTTTTCCATTATCTTTATCAGACTCGTCATTAGTCACTTCTTCAACAAAGTAGCATTTCTTTTGGAATCTAGACTTTCTAGGCTTAGATATAACAACTCTTTTAGGAAATCTCGATGCAAAATGACCTATTTTACTGCATAAAAACATTTAATAGGAAATACATCTTCATACATACCTTTTCCTCTCCCTTCTTGTTTTGCAATCAGTGCTTCCAATTCTTCTCTCTCTTTCTTTATCTTCAAGCTATTTTTGTTCTTTATCATACTTGGATATCTTTCTGGAACTCTCTCCCAGACTATATATTTTCCTATTACTTATGAATATAGTAGCCTTGAATGCAGATTCAGTCTTTGATGTAGATTCAACAAACTCACTTATTTCAAGAGTAGCAAGCTTCCCGATCAACATGTTTCTTGTCATCTTGTTTACTGATCTGGACTCTTCAATAGCATGAACCTTTATTTTGTAGGATGGGGGCAAGGATTTAAGTACTTTAGCTATAATATCATCCTCATCCATAGAACTACCGACACATATAATACCCATTACTATTTCATTTATTCTTTGCATAAAGGAAGTGATATTTTCATCTTCACCCATCTTCAAATTCTCATACTTTCCTTTCAAGCTCTGTAGGTTAGCCATCTTTACCTATGCATCTCCTTCATACAAAGTTTCTAGTTTCATCCAAATATCATGAGTTGTCTACAAACCCGTCACATTACCCATCTCCTAATTTGTCAGAGCACTCACCAAAGCTTCAACAACCCTGGTATTAATTTTAGCATCTTTGATCTCATCAGCAGAGGAGGGACCATTGTTAGGAATAGTATATGGATTTTTTTTAATCCTTAAGTGGGAATCACCAATGCACTTTAGATGACATTGCATCCTAAATTTCCATATTGAGTAGTTAATTCCATCAAATCTCAGACTGTCCTTCTTGAATGTTTCCATTTTGAATCACCTCAAGCTTTTAGACTTCTTTAGAGGAACCTACTCTGATACCAATTGTTGGAAAAAAAAGGACAGACAACTGAGAAGGGGTTGAATTAGTTGTCTCAAAAATTTAAAATTTTCCTACTTATCTTAACTTTAATCTCATATTTGATGAATAAGAAATTAACCATAAACAATTAACACATCAGAGAGACAAAGAACACCAAGATATTTTTACGTGGAAACCATGTTAGGGGAAAAACCATAGTGGATATTAGTCCACAAGATTATACTATGTTAAAAGTATAATGAGAAATAATAAGGGGAATGGACATGAATTGAGGCACACTTCCTAGAGATCACTGCTCAAATACAAAAGGGTCCCACAACCCAATAGAATAGGATTAAAAATTTGGAGGGTATGAGCTAAGAAAATAGCTTTTGCAGAAGCCCGATTATAGTTCCAATTAAGCTCAACACTTTTTCACACTCTACTCTGCAATTGAATTATATTCACACATACACACACAGGAGCACATGAAGCACCTTCTCAACTCACAACACCAATGAAAAAATCACTCTTAAATATCTACTACATGAGATTTCATCAACAAAATAAGTTGGCAAAGAAAATCAAACATATTTGCAATGTCAACCCAAATTTACAAATAAAATTTTAATGTAAATCCACCAAGATTAGTCACAACATAGTGAAGACCCAAATTTAAAACTTCAACACAAAAATACTTCAATTAATTCTTCCTTGAACATCCACAACACACTACCACCATCATGTCGGACAAGAACAAGAAAAACTGAGCATATAGAGAAAAATATTTAGCCATGAGCACACCGATCAGTGTGTACATACCAAAATGATAGAGCATGATGTAGAAACATTGAAGAACACCAAGAAATAATAGAGATGCATCCACAACAACTGAGATCAACAAACTCATGCAATGTTAATTCAAGAACACTGACAAATACCACCAAAATATTGTTAGACAACAACACACTCAAAACTTCATGTGGACCTCTGAAACTTCTAGTAGATGATCTAGATATACTCAACAATAATCCCTTTAATCTGCTCCAACTCATCTTCAATGTACAGAAAAAAACACCTTAATGACCTACATAGTTCCAGTGGGAACCTATAACACTTTCTTTTACAATTTTCTCAATATCCTTGACATATACAACCTCTAGTACAACAAATGCTAATAGTGTTGAGATCAATGAAAACCACATATTAGCAACACATCCAAAACATCCAACACATACATCATTTTCATGCATGTTCTCTTGTCCCTATGTTTGTTTTCCATGGGATCTTGATCTCGTGGGCTTGACCACCTCTTGATCTTTGTCATTCTATACCATCCACATTGGTACACTTGAAGCCCTCTTAAATTTCTACTTTAGTGTGAGTTTCAAGCAAGTTCCAACTCTTAGTAAAGTGGTGGAGAAATGTAGCATAGAAAAAAGTATGTATTTTCACACTTAATTTGGGAATAATTAATATTAAACTGAGCCTAATGTTGCCTTGATTTAGTATTGTAATTCTTTTTACAATTTCACATTGTGTTTCATGTATTTGTTAACTAAATAGACCCATTTTTTCCTTAATTTAGTGATGTAGATTTTATTTATTTACATATTCACACTAATTTGTGTACCCTCTTGCCTTTATGACCTTCAAATCATCATTAATATGCTACTAAAACCCTTTATTATCCATCCCAAGTCCTATTTCAACCAAAATACTAGCAAGTTCAATAAATACATTTAATTTTTGAACCCTCCCACATTTCCTCATCCCAAAAATCTTGGGTGGCAACCATCCTCCACCTTGGGTGTATAAGTCCCCCTAGGTGGGATCCATACACCACCTTGGGCATGTGAGTCCTATTTGGACATATTTTAGGGTTTTGAGTGGGAAATCAAGGTTTTCCCTTCAAATTTTGTGAATATCAGCATTTGGAATCTAATATTTAACCATAAATGAGATTGATTTCCTATATAATTAAGGTTTCAAATCATTATTTCACAAATACAACCTAAGAATAATCAATCAAGCGAGTCTCACATAGATCTAGAGCCTTCAAGAGATATTTTCAAGTATTCATGAGCATTCAAGAGTATATTATCAGGAATTTTGGAGCATCAATTCAACGTTCAAGCATCATGTCAAGGTTTTAATGGATCATGTGTGTTTGTGATCTAACATGTTAATGTAACATTTGTAATATGAGATCAAGCATTCAATGCCATATCATGTTTTATGATCAAGATCTACATCCATTAAATTCAATTCATACAAGTTACAGATCTATACTCGAAGGACTCAACAAGGTTTGGTGAGTTGTTATATTCATATTTTCATTCATCATTCCTTCATGTTATTTCAACTCATTTCAAAATTTAATTACTGAAACAGTCCAATAACAAAAACAACATTTATCTCTCTTTCTCTCTCTTATGATGTGTGTTTTGTAGATTTATGTGAATGGGACTAAATCACTGCCTTGGGAGTATGAGTCAATGTACATCTATATTACCAGTTTTGAGAAGATTCTGATCAATCACCTGAAGATTACAGTTTTTTCCTAGAAACCCTAAACTAGGATTAAATTGCCTAGTTTGGCATATGAGTCCTAGTACACATCAAAAGTAGAAAATTTTAGTGTTTTCAATCCTTCCTTAGTCATTTCTGATTCTCTAGGTACTTTTTTGTCTTTCTATTTTTCTATTTGATTTCATATTCTAAGTTTCTAGGGTTTAGTTTATTCATGTTTGCATTTCCTTCTTTCTAAGCATTTTCTTAGTGGTGAAACCCCTTTTTTTAATCACACCTAAGTAAACCTACTACTAGCCCTATTAGTAGCAACCTTTACCTTAGTTGAGTTACTTGATGGAGGATTATTGGTTTCCTAATGAACTAGAGTGAGATGGCTCCTAACCCTAGTTCCATCTCGTAAAAGGTGGAACCCTATTTCCTTGTGCTAAATCAGTTATAGGTGGTCATGGATACATGGAGATGTAGGTGATGGTTGGAGTTCTCCATTGATTAGAGACATTTTCTTGAGATGGTTTCTCTTTAGAGATTTTACCAGGAAGAATGAGGAGCCTTCACTTGAGTATGGGAATGAGTTCATGATGGACCAATAGAGGAGATTATTCTTAGAGTGATTCATAATGGCTTGGTTATCTTGGAGTAAAATTCTAATACTCCACTCTTTGTCTACTAGGTAATTTATTATTTGAGAGTTATTTGTCCATTTTACCTTTTAGATGTGTTATGTTTCATGCTTTGATTTCTCATGGGAATGAGTTTATTTATTGTGATTTATTTGGATACTCATTTGAGGATTGTTCAACATGAGTTTGTATGCTTTTTCTTTCATTGATATGGACTTTGAGCTATGGATAGTTATTTATAGAGGGTTAATTTTGAGAGATATTTGGAATGGTTATCTCCTTATGAATTTTTTTTTATGATATCGTTCATTCATGATGAGTTTAGGAGATGGTTTATGGGATGATTTTTAGATTTGAGAATCATTACCTTTGTGTTTAATCTTCTTGATTAGAGAGGATTACATCCATGTGAGCATGTACATGATTCATACGTTGCACTTGGTCTATGATATTGAGTGTTATGGATTTTTTTTAGGATTTTCATATGGGGCTTTTAGGAGGTCATACTTGACATTGCAGAGGACTTTTGAGGTGTTGGTAGAAGCATATTATGGTTTACAAGTCTTCTCTCTTCATGGTTCCTTCGTAGATATTCATATTTTTGGGAGGATGGTGGCAACATGTTGTGAGAGATTATGCATCTAGTTGGGTTGCATGTGTGGGTCATTCTTATTATTCTTTGTACTTCATGCTTTGATTTACTTATCACACCTTAATATATTGTTTATTTGTAGACTTGATATGCTTTGACATTACCTATGTAGTAGGAGTTACTTGTTATATATGTTCTTCATTGATAGGTTTGATACAAGGAGCTTGATTGTTGTTTATAGGTTGCATATGTTCTTGGTACATGGGTTTAATAATATATTGATACCTTGGAGGTATGGATGGTTGGAGATAATAGCATGTGTTGTGGATTCTATTTCCAATCGTGTGGGTTTCTTCATGCTAATATCTTGGTTAGAGTCTTTTTTATTGATTGGATTTGATGCTTGTGTTCTTGTATTGGTGCATCTTGACCTTGGCATGTTCCTTTTATTCCATAGGTGGCACACTAGAAGATGGGAGGATTTATTTCTTGAGATCATAGTCACTTTTTTCTTATTGTAGGTATCTTTATGGAGCATGAGAGCATGTTGGAGATTCATGTGATTTCATGTATGGCTATGATGGTGTATTTCATGTATTGATCCCTTATACAATGCATACAAAAAGTGGGAGAATGTTAGGATATGGTGTTGTAGACCATTGCATAAAATAATTTATTACAATGTTGTAATTAAATAATTATTTAGTTTTGATGCACCTATGTGCTATGGTTAATCATACTATGTAATTTTTTGGGGACCATTTGATGTTGTATTCTAACATTATATTATTATTTAATGTGTGGCAAACATGATATATAATAGTTTAATATTGTAGAAATACTAAATAAAGTGAAGTCTTAGTATCCAATAATAAAAATTGGGATATCATTTTTATATTCACATGGTTTTATCTTACCACTTGGTTGTATTTGTGTGAGAATGTATCTATAAAAGAAAGCACATGTGTAGTGGTTAAGGTTGGTTGAGTATGAGGTTTGTCATTATTGAGTATTTTTGAGGAGTGCATATGTGAAGCATGGAATGGGATGTGTGCATTCATGCTTGGACGCATGAGGATGCATTGAGAAGCTTGACACTTTAGAGGTATTTATTGTAACTCTTGTATTTCTTTATTGTTGAATAACATGATGGAGTATTGATGCTTTTGGAGGTCAATTTTTTCCCCTCTTGAGGATTTTCCTAGGGTATATTTGGTGTTATCTTGTGGCTTGTCAATTTGATCTATGATTTTTTTTTACTTATATGCATGCTTATGTCTCATGGGGTTATTTAGGAAATGGATTAAGATTGTTGGTTGAATGTAATATTTCCTAATACGGCATACAACAAAATATTGACTATATGGATGCATATAGTAGGATGGATTTTTGCCTCAACAAATGTACCTTTAAATAAAATTACCTATATTTAAACTTCTCAATCTTTTTCTAAAACTTAGGTTTTCAGCTACCCCAAACACAATGTCAATATTTTTTTGGTCCAACATCCACCAAAACTTTTCTTAAGGCTAGATCCCTCAAAATTTTCATAGGACGCTATAGATTGATAGTTCAAATACTATGTAAAAGATGTAAATTCAACCTCAAAGTATCTGAAATCACCTACAAGAAATTACCTATCACAAAAGAGAAGATCAAAGGAAAGATAATGTGTGCAATGTTGGAATGCATTGAAGCAAAATAGCATAAATGAATTATTACAGTGAATGAAAAGGATATAAAAACTGCAGATCTAAAACCCTATGAGAGGATTAAATTAGCCTATGAAAGTTGTTACCAGTGAATGAAAAGGATATAAAAACTGCAGATCTAAAACCCTATGAGAGGATTAAATTAGCCTATGAAAGTTGTTACCATCCTTTGTAATGAGACAACATATGATGTAATTAGCCAATCTAATAATGAAAAAAACAATTCCTAATTTTAGCTTAAGTGTATGAGAATAAATAATTTAAAATAATAATGAATTAAATATTAACTAATTATTATCTAATGTATGAATACTCTAACAATAAATAGATAGATAGGTATGGAGAGGGAGGGAGCTCAAAATAGAGAGAGAATAATTATAGAGATGTAAAAATATGGAGTGATAGGTAATCAAATTTTTACTTCATCAAAATGTGAAAATTATAACTGAGCATGTTATAAGTCACTCTCTTTTGTATCTACCTTTGGTATTTCCAACCCTTATGGTTGGTTTTTCCTTTGGAGTCCAAACCAAAGGGTCAGAATTACATGTCAATCCCCAAATGCATGTTTTTTATTAAATTAAAAATGGTAACTAACTCTTTAATGTGTTATCTATTAGGGTTAGATATATTTCAATGTTAAACTTAAAAATACCACAATAATTTCAATACCACTTTTAACTTTCTAACCATATATAATTTTTTCTAAATTATGATTATGTGAAGGTTTTGATCTATATTTTTTTCTAGTGTCTTTCTACTTTTCAAAAACATATGTATAGTATTTTTATTTCATTTTTTATCCTTCATCAAAATTTGAAAAAAAATATATTTTATATTCTAGAGTCTATTCTATTAATATTCAAAAAATAGTGTTTTGACGTTCAATTAGTTTCCAAACTATTAGGAGGGAGCACACTCAATTTTTTTTTGGGTGTTTCCACTTGGAAAATTACAAAAACTTCATATAATCATACAAAAATTAGCAAAAAAAATCAAGCATTAACTACAAGGTGTTAGATAATGAAGACCACTAAAGAAATTTTTGAAATGTTGAAAATTAAATTAATATTTTTGGGGGAACACACTATATTCTATGTGTATATTACAAATAAAAAATTGGAGCACTTTGTGTGCTCCCCCTTTTTGAAGCCCTTAATATCCCCCATTTAAAAAAAACTAATATTATTTTAGAAAGTATATTTAGAGCACTATGGCTCTTGTTCCTAATGCATCTTCAAATTTTCAATTGCAACTATCCTCATTTTTTCATCCAAGATCATTTTTTACTAGTTTCTATAGTAACGAAAAAAGTAAGCCTTTTCCCTTGCTTGGTTTTATAATTGACATTAAAGCTGAAATAATGATGTCCTAGAGTGGTGTTGTAATGTGTTGTACACATTCACACTATTCTAGGACCTTTATTTGATCCTTTGCAATGGTGTTCTAAAGTGTTGTAACACACTTTCACACTTTTCTAGGATATATTTTCTTAATTAGGCCTTATGGGCCACTTTTCAATAAAAATGTACATAATGTGTACCCTATTTAAGTGTTGTAAAGTGTTTTAAATCACTTTCACACTTATGTAGGTGGTCTTAATTAATTTTGGTTAATTGGAGTTATTAATCGCCTTTTGATTTACATTTTTGCATTAATTTTGACACCTCTTGAAGATCTATGGACTAACAATAATAATTTAATTAAAAAATTATTTAATTGGGAAAAGTTTGGTCCTAGTAAGTTCATCCAAGACACATTCACCCTTAATGGTGAATGGGTCCTCCCCTAATAGAACCCCCTTTCCCAACTGATTCAAATGGGTTTTTAGCCCTCTTTTAGTCGCCCAAAGCTTGGTCTCATTAACTTAGCAAGGACCCATGCACCCAAAGTGGAAAATGGGTACTCCCTTAATGAGACCCCCATTTTTGAATTTCATTCTAGTTGGAATTTAATTATGTTTCTTCCCAGATCTAGTTTTGGCCTTAATTCATTAAATTTTGATGTTAATTCACATAGTTTGACCTAATATTATCAAGACAACATCCTAATACTTGACAAGAGCATTATAGAGCATTTCAAAGGTATTTTCAAGGCATTTCAAGGAAAATTTCAAGTGTTAATTGCAGCAATTCAAATTCATATAATCATTTCAAGGGTTTGATGCATGCATTCATGTTGTAGAGCTAAAAGGGTGGATGTAGCATTGAAGATATATTTGTAACTATTGTTCACATCATGTTCAAGAATCCTAGATCTACATTCTTCATGACTAGTTTGTGATAGTTTGAAGATATGTTTTACAAGACATCATCCAAGATGATATCATTTACATAATTTCATTGTCATGCTTCATTTCCTTCATTTCATCACTTGGTTTGATTACCTACAAGGGGTTTGACCAAGGCAAAACCCCATTCACTAAAAACTAAACAAGTTTTTCCTTCCCTTGAGTCTGTGATTGCAGATTTATAGGTTGAAGATAAAATTGAGCAAGATTTGGAGCAAAATTTTCAAAGTTGTAAAGTTTCTAAAGTTGTCATTCAATGTCCAAGATCACAGAAAGAGCTCTATGAAATTAACTACAAATTTCTAGAATTTGATAATAAGGATTTGAAGAGGGTAGGCATTAAGGAACAAGATCCTAAAATTAATTTTTTGAACCCCTAAGGGAACCCATTTGCTACTGAAGCTGAATGAGTCCTCTATAGCTCAAAAACAACTTTCTGGCTAGGTACACAACTTTTTTATGTTGTAAAGACATCCCTGATAGTTGCTATAATAGTTCGGTTGCATTTTTAATTGTTATTAACATCTTATTTTACACATAATTGAGTGAAACACCTCTAAGAAAAATAGTGAGTCATCATCTTCTTTATTAAACACCTTGATGAAATCCATTTTTTAGTGTTTCAATTTCAAAAAAATGGCCACTTAAGACCCCATTTTGGTGACTAATTTCCATGCACATACTTTATGTCATGTTTACAAATTGTCATATTTATACTACTAGTTCACATGACAAGTTTAATTTCCCATGGTTCAAGATAGTTTTAGATATCTTTTAGAATGAGTTGTTGAATGTTTATAATTGTGAATGAATAAATTAATTAGGAGGAGAGTTGGTAGCAATGGGATATGAATCTACCTTGGTTTTAGACAACTACATTTTTCCTTACATGAGAGACAATGGTCTTGAGCAAGAATTTGATGGCTTTCACATCTTTCAATAGTTTTTGAAATACCATAATTACACTCTTAGAAATAATCATTTCAAGGGAACACTGACATCATCAATTCCACAAAAAAATTTATCATACACCATGAAATAAAAGTCCTAGAAATAATTCAAATGTACCTAGTCATGTTATTCAACATAATAGTACTCTAAAAAAATTGGTATCACTAGTTATGACCATACCTTTCTTCAGAGAGGTGAACATTATAAGCTAGGCTCTTATTGTTGAAATGAACAAGACAACTGAGAGGAGGTTGAATGAATTATATCAAATCACATTTGAAGCATAGATCTTAAATAATTTCACATACACTTTAATATATTTTTAAGTATGAACATGAAGTGCAGATAATAAAAAGCAAATGCACGAAACACTAGTTTTATGTGAAAAACCCAATAAGGGAAAAACCAAAGTGAGGATTAACTCACAATAGAAGAGTAACTACAAAACTATTTACAAAGAGCCTCACTGCCAAAGGGCTCACTATTCAAGATAGGACTCACTTTTAAAAAGGGAGGCTCACTACCTATAGATAAAGAAAGAGATAAAGAAGAATATTACACATAGAAAATTATCTCAATGCAATAGAATATCGACCAAAGCAACTTGCACACATCTGTAGCCTTGATTAGAGAATTACAAACACCATTAGGTCACTACTTTGAGGAGTCTAACATATTGAAGTCCTCACTACCTTCAAGTCCACTTTCACATAATCTCCCACATATACCTTCATTCTCACACTTGTTGCATTCAATCCTTACCATCTTGTCTTATATCTATACCATCTTCAACCATAGAAACTTTTCGAAAGGTTAGCTCAACACTCTTCATTTTACAAATTAAAATTAGGTTGACAACTCAACATTCCCACGGTTGATGAAAATGAGAGTGGAACAAACCAATACTTAACCAAGTTCCAAAATAAAATCTTTGATCAATCAAAAACTTCCTTAATCGATACTTTTCTTTTGCATGATGTGTAAACAGCAAGTTGCCCAAACCTAATGAAAACATCAATGAACTTTGAAGTACAAAATTTTGCAACAAGAAGATAACATGTAGAGCACATAAAATGCTTCACCATACATTGGAACACATCTTAAAAATTCCTCCAAATACTTTCATAGCTACTGCAACAACCTTCATGCACAACACTTTCCATTAGTCCATCTAAATTATACAGACACACATAGTAACTCTAAAACTAGTCTTCTAGAGCACCAAACCATGAAAACCTTTGATAGAACACAAATATCACAATTACAATCCTTCTTCTAGATCCAAAATACCTGAAACAAACTAGTGGAGGACTATGGAGTAGATACATTTCTCCCCATCCACAAACAAACAACTCTTCCAGACCAGTTCATAAACTTGTGAACCCAAATTTCACTCTTCATCAAACAAGAAGCGATAATCTAGGATATATAACCCAAGGATGCCCTTAAAAAATAACTTTATGTGCACACAAGAATA
>VDFB02128535.1:0-29134 GCA_007258455.2 Sequoia sempervirens | reverse complement strand
TTAAAGGAGAGGAAACTAGGGCAAATAAATGTGAATTAAAAATTCACATGGGAAAGGGGGCTAATAATCAAAAAGGAAAAAAGGAAGAGTTGACCAAAAGGTGGTGCTAAATTTAGCTAATGACTTTGATTAAGGTTGTGCAAATATTGGATTATGCTAATTAACAGTAAGACAGAGGCAAAGTGGGCAAATGTAGGAGGATGACATTAATCTTTGATTAAGAGGATGCACATCATAATCTTGAACCACTCAAATTAATTCAGATTAGGGTGAGGTTATGGAGGATGTGACAAGGAGAGAGAAAGTGAGGAATTTTAAATTGATTTTTAAATCAAAAAGAGAAGGAATGACTAAATTAAATAAATTAGTATATTTATTTAATTTAGAGAGGAATAAGGTAAAAGACAAAGAATCAATTATTAAATTAAATACTTTATCGGTATGAGACAAAGGGTGCGATATTAATTTAATAAATTAATATTACTATGATAGACGCAGAGACAATAAATTTAATCATATGGAAGTGATTAAATTTAGATGTCTACAGTACCAACCCCTACTCCCTAAGCAGCACCTGTGGTACCCTGATCATGGCCAACAACATCATGAGGACGCAAAAAATCCTGTAAAAACAACACATATTTTAGTTCATAACATAAAAGAGTACAAAATATAAAACCATGAATAAACTTATGTTATAATTAAATATCTCATGATAGCTTAGTTGCAAATTTTGTGCTCTCTTAGTCAATATTTTAACCCTTTCTCTTATCTCATATGTTTGAGGCACTATGAATAACAATTGAAGGATTTCTTCATTGCATTTTTTTTGGGTCTTCCTTATCATATCCAGAGGATTTATGGAATATGTGATGTCATCATCACATAATAGTGACTGCACCTCCCTATGAATGCTCTCCTCTACTGCTGGTGCCTTTCCCCGATCATCTGACTACGACAAGAATATTAAAAACATTATCAAAATTAATCCAATAAACTTATGAAAAAAACATAATAATAAAATATTTTTCTCGTATCTAATTTGTACAATTACAATGAGGTAAACCTGTCAAGTAGAAGCGCCTGAAGATGCATTGCAATATGTGCTCTGGGTTGCAGCCTTCCCCCTACAATCAATGTCCCGTTGTGACAAAAATTATATAAAAAAACATTACCGAAATTAAACCAATAGATTTACAAAAAAAACATAATAATAAAATGGTATATTGGAGTCATTAATTGGAGGTTGGGTAAAATGGTATATAGTATGTACCACCCCCATAGTAATTGTGTTTGTATCTATGCGATTCAAATTGTAATCGATTAGCGACTCTTCCCCTACAGTTATTGATTTTATTGCACATACAAATACATGATTTCCCTCATGTGTCTCAAATATGCAATTGGGTTGCTTATTTGTTGAATCCAGGTCATGCAATTATTTATAAAAACCCTGGCTAATATTTTGATGCTTTGGCCTTCCCATCAATGTACATGAAACAATTCCTTTTATTTTGATCCTTATCTTTTAGGCCAGATATACCTTGTTGACAAGGTATTACCCCACGCGATAATTTCATGTATATTAAACCAGCCGTGATCCAATCTTTGTAACTCAGAATAGGTCTGACATACTCCATTAATTCAGTAACTTTGTTGTAATAGAACTTTATGTCGTCCATGCAAAATAGGCCTAAACCATGTAATGACGATGGTGTTATGCGATATATCCTCTCATTGACACAAAAATCAATGTTTATTGGAGGAAGTTCCTTGGGTACCCATTTGTTTCCATAGATGTTTGTACCTCAATGGCACCTCGATGTCGCTTATGCTCTCATCATCATAAGAACATGACTCTCAAGAAAAAAATTTGGCTTTTACTTATTAAAATTCTATTTTTAACCTTTGACCTCTAGTTGATCTCCCTCTTTTTAGACTCTACATGTCTCACTTTTTCTTCTCTTCCTGAATTTCCCTCACTTGAGGAAGACAAATCTAACAAATACCTATTTGGTGGTACCTGCACTCATAAGGATGTTGGATAAAGTTCTTTCATGGTGATGTGATCCTAAGGTATGGGGTTGGAGGATTAAAAACCAGGGTTGTCACTACTAGTCAAATGCATGTGGAGGTAATAATAGTTGTGAATGTATCAATAAACCTTGTAAGGGTATGATGATCAAAGATCACTTGGTAAGCATGGGAATGGTTTGTAGGGTCACCAACCTTGTGTTTTGAAGCCTTGAGTTTTGGGAAAATCTAGAGGAGTCATTGTCTTGTTTCTTGGAGGTTGATTGGGTTAGTTGGTGGAAGGTTGCTATTACTTTTTGTACCTGTCTATGAAATTTTTTGGACCACCTTCCTCGAAGACAATAGTTCCTCTGAGGTAGTGTTGGTGTCTAGTTAGTTAGTCTATGAATTTTTTTGGACCACCTTTGATGTGAAATAGCCCCTCGTGCAATGATCCTTTCAGTCTATTTCTAAATGGAAAAACCCCTTTCCTTTAATGATTAAGCTCCACAGGTTTCTACCCCTATGGTTTTTTGGGTCCCCCAAATAAAATAATAAAAGATGGGCCCTACTCAGAAGAACCCCAAAATGTATTGGTGTTTCTTTCTTTCTTAAGAATCTAGTTAAAGAGGCTAATTGGGTCCCTCCCTATCCAGCATTCCTTCACCATTTTCCAAACACCCATAGCATCTTCAAACCATTTATACTCTTCTAGAACTTGAAAAAAAGAGTCCACTTTCATTAGTGTTCTCTTTTGGGCTTTCCCTAGTGTTATTTGTACTATTCTTTTGGAGATTTGGTTGAGTCAATGAAATATTCAGAAGTTTTAATGGCTCCTTGTCTTTTTTTCATCACTTGTACTTCTACGTGTTCTCTTATGGACAGGCACTAGGCATTTTTCATTGCACTCATGGAACATGTATTTTTTTCAGTCCCTTTGATCATTTGTGGACCTCAATATGTAAATTTATTTCATCGAAGTTTAGAAATTTGAACCCTAGCGAACTTCATGTGTTGTTATGTGACGAGAATTCCTTTCAATCTTATAGTAGAAAAAATATGCTAAGACAGATACAAAAACTACAGTTCACAGGCCAAAAATGGCCACCCAACTAATTGAACATCTCAAAGCTTGGTTGTTCAAACAAACCAGACACCAGTACTAGGTAGCACTTGGGTTTTTCAATGGGACATTGACTCTAATTGACCAAAATATAGCATGCAACACCTCAATGGGAACAAACAAAGTCTAAATCACTGTACTTGCAACAAGATTTCTAAATGTGGGGGAAAAATCACTTATAGTAATTGTCCCTTGGTCGATTTTCCCTTTCTGAGTGCCCTCACCTCTCGCTCGGGCTTTCCTCCTGCCAAATGGTTCCTAGTCTTCCTCCTTGACTCAATGGCCTTGCAACACTCATCCAGTGAAGTCTCTCACAACTCTCCACTAAGGGGCTAGATACAGTGGTTCTCGGTGCAACTCTCTAGTTAGGGTCTTGGTGCAGTAGGTTAAGTCGTGCTCCTATGCACGTAGGGCCAAAATTCAAAATATATAGTTTATATATATGCTATGTCAATATATAGTTTATATACAAAATATATATGCTATGTCAACATATAGTTTATTTTATTTTCTAAAAAATATAATTTTTGTATGGTGGTTTGCTGAGCTTATATAGTTGGTTTTCTCTTTCTTTATAATTTTTGATGATTTATTTCCTATGACATGATTCAATATTATCTACAGTCCTAGTGATTGTTAAAAAGGCTTATGATATGTGATGTTTAATCATGATGGATGTCTAAGAATCAGTGATTGAAATACTACTTGACTAAAGATTGAGCTATCTGATATTTTGTCATTTATACATCATGGAAGAAATGCTTACAATCAATATCTTATTAATGTAGCCTACAAGGTTTATTTTCCTAGTTTTTTTTTGTCCTATTCTTGTTATGACTTATTTTTTTACATTGGTCTATTACAGTAATGGGGAGCATATCTAGTGAATCAATTCTTTCAGTCTCTTTGATTCTTATCCTTGTGCATAACAAGTTTTCTTCTATCCTACGATTCATTGATTGTTGGTTTAAAACACTCATTACAACTAACATAGATATGAATTGTGATGTGGGTGTGAGAAGGGATTGTTGAATATGAAGGAATGGTTTAGGAAAATACTCCTTAATCCAAATGAGTCATTTTCTTGTCATGGAATGTGTTAAGAGACTTTAAAATTAATATATTAAATCTAGTTAATATTGACACATTGAAAGCATGCCACTCAACTTGGAGGAAATGGAATTACCTAAGGGGCTAATGTGAGATTGGACCTAGTTTATATTATGATACAAATAGCTTGGGAAAAGGGATGATGAAATGGTTAAGTATGGGAAATTGTAGAGATAAATATAACACCAAGGGAAGAACACTAGAACTAATTTTAGCACTATGGATTAATCAAAGACTCAAAATTCCACTAAGAGGCATCCCTTACCTCTTAAATTAATTCCAGAGGTGGTTTTATCTTCCAATATAGTGCCATTGGTTAGCTTATCATGTGAACTTCTGCTATAAGTAGGATTACCATACACTTTCATAACATGCATGACCTCATGTTTGAGTCTCAAAACCCTCCCATATCATCAATGCATGTGTCTAGGCTAACCATGTCAAGTTTCACTCCATACAAGCACAAATTGAAAAAAAATCAACGTTGGCCCCATTCACATGTCACTATGTGGGGTCAACATGAGGAAACACTATTTTTTTGGGAATGAAATAACCAAAGATATGATCAAATAATATCTAATCATAAATAGTCGTAGAGTAATTAGGATTTGATCATATGGAAATTTCTAGGAGAGCTACAATAGTTGTAACATCATGAATTAATTATGTAATGGCATAAAAATTAAAAACATGATGAATTAATTATGTAACCATATAAGTCAAATATAATTCTATCAAGAAATCAATATTAAATAGATAATATAATCACATAACTCATACATTTTAATGTCATTGATCTTCTTCTTCATCCAACTCTTTGTTTGTATCATCCAATCCAGATTCGACATTGTAAGGATTGGTCATATCATCATCATCGTCATTGATATCAGTTTCAATAATGTCATCATCCACATGGATATCATCTTCATGAACATTAACTCCTACATCATCATGATCTAGTTCCTCTTCTCTTCGACATCTTCATCAGGCACATCATCAACTAAACGTTGATCCTGATCATCATATGATCATCTTCTATTTCTTCGGATCTTCTTCTTCCACCACATTATACTTTACCAACCTTCCTCTTGGATCATGTCTAACAACAAATGACCAACCCGGTTTTGGAACCTCTGAGTAAAATACCTGCTCACATTGGCTTGAAGAACATAGGGCTCATTTCCAGCTACTCGACGAATTGTATTAACCATGGTAAATCCATTATCATGTTCAATAATAGTTCTCTCAGGATCATTTTCATTCAATCGAGTCCTGTACTCATTGGATGACTTAACAAAACTAATTTGAAGGACTTAAAGTCACACTCAAGTATATCATCCAAAATCCCATAGTATCAATTTTTTTAGACTTATAGATGTATGTCGCTTCTAGATGAAACGTTAGTCACTTGAAAGACTACAGTTATCCCATAATTACATTTTTTCTTCGTGTCATCCAAATTTTTGATTTGAAATTTACAACCGTTGCACCACATAGCCTTGTGGTGTTTCACCTGCAATATGTCAAACATGTAAAAATTATTACATCGTCAGTTGATAAACATATTTATTCTTGGTCAAATGTATGCAAAGAAAAAAAAACTCAACATATATATACATCAATATAATTGAAAATAATTAAATATTATGGGTGATTAATATATTTATACGTACCTTTTTATCTCTTAAACCATATGCTAAATCATTTTCCCTTGGTGTAACATTGGAATCTCCATTACGATGAGCTTCTTTAACCAATGAATCCACACCTTCCCATGTTAATACATGACCAGATTATTGACATCGTTCAATCCATACCATCATCTAATCAAGATTGTTTGCGATGTACAAATGTAGTGCATCCCACTCTCGACCAACTGTATCAAAAAAAATGAAATTCACAAATGACGTATAATTAGTTAATTACCACGGTATACGACCTTAATTTATAATTGATGTACCTGAAAACCTAACATCCCACTACCAATGATCTTATTATCTTTCGTAAGAAA
This sequence comes from Sequoia sempervirens, assembly GCA_007258455.2. Classification (NCBI taxonomy): domain Eukaryota; kingdom Viridiplantae; phylum Streptophyta; class Pinopsida; order Cupressales; family Cupressaceae; genus Sequoia; species Sequoia sempervirens. Next base: position 22,877 of record VDFB02128535.1, on the reverse strand, counting down.
CCTCTGAACTATATGTATCCAAGACCCATTGTTCACACATTTCAAATTGAAGAGATATAACATATCGGCCAAGTAGTATCTATGTCACCCCCATCATGTTTTATGTTTATATTGGCAGGATACAATATATCGGCACAACAACTAGCAAGCTTCACTGATAAAAACATTGTAGGAATGGCCTATGTGTGTTGGAACTAGAATTTTCATTTGAAATTCTAATGGTCCTTTTATATGAAATCAATATTTTTTCCTTAAAAACCATGTTTTTACCATCCACAAGGTCAAAATTTCCTTTTACCGCCTTACCGCAACCTCCAATAAAGCAACTCACGGTAGCGTGGTGGGTAAAGGAAGTAATACACTGTATACTGCTATACCGCAGAAGGTTGATGTCTTGCCCGCAGTAAAGCGAGGTCATGCTTAATACTAATAGAGGGAACCGCTATAACGCGAGGGGTTGAAATGAAGCTCACAGTAGAGTGGTAAGCTATGAATAGAGGTAATAATGCATCGCCATACTAGGTAGTGTTAGAATGGAGCCCGCAATAGAGAGGTGAAATAAGAATAGAGATAAGGAGGAACCGTTATACCGTGGGGGGATGAAAAATGTCATGCAGTAGTGCGATAATCTGTTGTTGGAGCATTAAATGAAGGCCAGTCACATCAATCAACATCGAAGTATGAAATTCAGCTTGATATGAAAGATTTGAATGATGAAGAACTTAAGATATGAAATTAATGCAGTATGATATCAAAATTTAACAAGGCAAATTGAGAATTTGTGTGCTCGTGCTAGCAGAAGCTGAATACAAGAAAGCTCAAAGTACGATAGTGGAAGAATTTTGTAGAGCGAGCAAAATTTTGGGTAAGTCTACTTATCATTCACTGAAATTTAAACAATGGCGCCAAAGAAATCAAAGGCAGGAACTAAAAAGGAAGAAAAATTTAGTAGAATTTCATTACTATAGTTGCCATTACTTGCCCTGTTACCTGGTTTAGTAGATAAGGGTTCTAAGAAAGTCTTTAAGGATTTAGCTCAGGGGTGTAGGGACCCAATAATTCCACAATCTGGGTGGAATTTATATTGGTATTTTTATAGGAACAGAGATGAAAGGGTTCCAGTGTCAAACCCATGGACTTTTGACATAGGAAAATTAGTTGTTCCTAATTTTTTTGTTGATTTCAAGCTAATTAGAGCCTTAGCCAATAGATATCATGCACCATAAAAAATGGTCAGATTTCCAGATGGTCAATGTCTAGTAGATATCTTGAGGGAAGCTATAATTAGGTGTTTTGACCTAAACAGATAGGTTGTCACTAAAATTGACTTAGGGAAGCTAGAGCAAGAATATAGAAGATTGAAAAGGACCTATAGAACTGATGAACTCCCCTTACACATGAAAAGGGGTGACAAAAACAGAGTTCTGCCCATTCACTCTTCAAGACTTTAACCTTTTCCAGTGTTTGACTTTTAGACCTATTTCAAAAATACCTACTATGCATTATGTCAAATTCTTGGATTTGATGCACAGGAGAATATGTTGATAGGTTTGATGAGAATGGCCATGATTATCTAGCATCTTGAATCGAATGTGGAGTTTGATTTTGCTTCATTCATTAAGGAACAGATTCATGAAGGTCTGTTACAGGTTAGGGAAGCCAAAACCCCCATAAATTTTAGAAAGTAGTCCTTATTATGTCATTTGATTCTATCTCAAAATGAAACAAAATGGACAAAGAGGATGAAATTGAGAACACATGAGAATGGAGTTATAAACCCAGTACAAAATTGTTGTTATATTTGGGACAGTAAATGCAATGAAAGTGATTATATTGTATTTAGGGATGATTTTTTCATCAGACTAATTGCTCAACTTGGTTTTCCTACACCAAGATTACCACAATCCCTAATGGATGTCATGAGACACCTGCAATACAAACCGGATCAAGGTTTTACACATAATTATGTTGATTGGTTTTTTATGCCACAACACACCATCATTAGGGTATATGGTTGTGATCAGACCCCACATATTTTACCAAAAATTGTGCCTAGCAGAGTATTGTTTTTAGAATTTATGTGGCAAATGCTCTAGATGGAGCATGATTTGATGAAAAATCAGAAAAAGGAAAATTTCTACCTGATTTGACAGTATATATACATTCATATCTTTAACTTGGTACTTACCTAGTTGAATGAACATAAACATTACATAATTATTATAACCATTTTACTGCAATATATATAAATTAATGTACATGACTATTAAATGAAAAAATATAAGTCATTATGCAACAAATAAGACAAATGAGATGCTACTACATTAAAGAAAATTGATGTAAACAAATACCTGAAACAATCATTGCCAACAGTATGTGCTCCCTCTTTATTAACATCCATGGAGGAATGTTATTGTTGGTAACAAAAACAGGCCACACCAATTAAACAGATCTCAACTCTCCAAATGGATTGACACCGTCCGCTACCAATGAAAGCCTGAGATTATGAGGTTCTTCTTTGAAGTGTGACCATTTTTCCTCCATGTCCCTAAATGCAGAACCATCTACAAGCATTCAAAGAATGTCATCTCCACTTCTATTTTGTGCATGGTAATCCATAAATTGTGCTAAGCTTTCACACCTAAATAATCAATGCATACGTGGAATAATGGGAATATAATGAAGAATCTTGTGAGACACCTTTTTTGTTAGTTGATCTATTCGATATCTACTGATATGACATTCTGGGCATTCTGTTGTAAATTCATGTTGTTTATGATATATAATATGATCATTGGGACATGCATCTATTGCTTGATACTCCATTCCAATATCTTTCATAATGGTAGATAAATCTCGGTATGAGCGAGGTAAAATACTCGATGGTGATAACAAAAATTCACCTATCGATCTACAACAAAAAATAATTTGTTAATATAAAGAATATTAATGGTACATACTTCATCCTTTATTTACTAGTAATGAACTAACAACAAAAATAGATAAAAAAAGATGACATATATGGCATACCTTAACATTCGTGAGATTGCTATGTTGGATAAACCATTCATAACCTTCAAGTTCAACAACAACAATACAACAAAGAGAAGAGTTGTTTGGGAGCCTTCATAAAGGGGCTTGTATGCCTTCTCAAGTACAGGTAAATCATGAACATCATCAAAGTCATCTCGATCATCATGATTAGTTGTGCCACTAAATGTTTCATAGATCAATGTATTTGTACCATCATCTTCAACTGTGTTTTCTGTCGCATGATCATCTTCTTCCATAGGATCATTAACTTCATCTTCGATATTCACAGCTCCATGTTCCTTCACTTGCAAAACCATATTCTCTGGGCCGTGATAATCCATATCATGTGCCCTAAGGCACCCCACCTTTATAATAATGATCGACACAAATAAACCATGATCATGATCAAGTGATTATATATATATAAAATGTTAAAATGGTATAAACATTTACAAATTCAATCAATATAAAGACATATAATGAAAAACTTACTAATGGACGATAATCATGCCCCCCTTCAACATTACCTGCTACCTACAATGTTTCTCAGTTGTTGTGATTAAAAGTCTTCTCATCTTTAAGCCCTTGAAATTATTTCAAGGACAATAACATTTCCCATCACCCTTTCTTTTCAATCTAGCCCACAATCTAGCAAGTGTCTCTTCATTTTGTTCTGCACTAATATTATCTAACATGATTTTTCTTTACCAAGCTTGAATATTTAGATCTCCAAAAAATATCAAAATCACACTCCAATAATTTTTAATCATAGACAGGTAACAAAATCTAATAATTATAATATTTTTCACCAAAAAAATTCAGCCTATAACCTCCACAAATTGTCACAAGTATAGCAAAACACTGTCGCAAGTATAGATAAATTGTTGAACTCACTTTTATTTATTAAAAAACATTTGTCGGAACCCTGACGAATGCTAACCATATACCCGCCAGCCCACAAATTGATGGAAGGGGATGGTTGACTTTAAGTGTATGTCGAAATAGCGACGAAAATCACGGAGCGTCGCAATTTTGACGAATGTCGGGCATAAATTTTAATTTTTTTTGAAAATTTCACATTAAATACACAGGTACCCAACAATACATCTTTTGTTAGAAAGTTTCGTCGTATTTTGTAGTCAAATGAGTTAGTGGAAAATTTGCACCCCTTACGTAAATTCCCCTTTTACACTTCCTCACCTTAGAAAACCAAATCCGAAAGTGAAATTCCACCTCAACAAGTTGCCTTCATTCCACTTGGCATTCATCTTTTGTGTCGGTAGATGAGTATTTGTTGGAGACGCTTGCGTGGCTACAAACGTTTGTGCGGCGCGCTTACATCCCTGACAAATTCCTGCATCTAAAGTTGGAAGAGGTGTTACACTTCCTATTGGGAGTGATTTGTAACACATCCCTTCATCATAGTTGAGGTTGTGGTGATTGTTCAAGCATTCTTGCTCCATCATTGTCTAGTGAGCTCTTGGTGGAGGTGGTAACGTTTTCACTCCTCTCCTTTACAATTTGGTTGAGTAGCTTTATATTGTTTTGTAATGTTATTTGTGTATTTTCTTTCTTCACTTCTTTATCATACATTTCTCTATTGTTGCTATCTTGGTTGTCTATGGAGGTGGAAACACCGAAATGGGGGTCTAACTGAGGTAGGCCCATATACAACCCCCCAACAATTTTCCCTCTTTCTTGTGTGTAGGTGGGTGTTCATTTGGAGCTAGCTGGCGAACAAGTATCTTTGTGAGATTATCTTTGTCACCTTAGCCTTCATATATTTACTTTATCATATTCGTTTATATCTTTCCTACTTCATAGTTTTGTTTTGTTCCCTTAGAAGTGACTAGCTAGGCCGTCAGCTTGTTTTCTGGCGGTTCATACTGTGTTTTTGGTCCTTTGTTCGTACGGACGCCAATGCACTTGAGAGATTCCAGCACGTCGCGTTGTCGTCCTAGGATCGCACTTCCATCCTTGGGTAGAGAGCTACCTGAGGTACAGTGTTGAACCCAAAAACTGGCTCGCCTAGCCCTAGTTTAGATTTTGAGTTTAAAGAGTGGTTGTAGGGCCTTATAGTCCTCATCATTCTTGTCCCTCATTCAAAACATTCCTTTAGAGTGAGGTAAGTTAGGGAAGCCTTCTGCTCTTGGCTCTTCGTGACCTAGGGCCTTGACATGGTCGGTCCCCCTCTCTTACAAAACCTATGCTATTTAATTATAATAAATTGATTTAATTTAATTTAATTTTTATTTAAAACTTATTTAATTATTTTTTTTCTTCTTTTAATAATAATCATACAATTATTTTAAAATTATTTATATAATTTAATAACAAGCTTAAAAATTAGTTTTTTTAACAATAATAATCATACAATTAATTTGAAACTATTTATATATTTAATAACAAGGTTTTTTATATATTTATATTTAAATATTAATATTATATTATTATCTATATATAAATATAAATTATACAATTTATTATAAAAAATAAAATATTTTGTTTTCTAACCAATTAATCTATTTTTTAAATAAAATAACCATAAGACATACTTCTATTTTTCCAATTAGTTTTATTTTCATTGTTACCTATTTTCGCTAATAGCTCAATCAGGTAGAGCTTTTGTGATTTTCAAATGAAGAGTAAGGTACATTTTTATCTTTGCTACATTACATTCATGTACATAAACAAAATTAGAAGATTACATTACTAGATTGCATTTATGCAGATGCATATAATATAGGAAAGATTGCACAATCTTTTCAAGAAAAGTAATCTTTATTGATAATGTAAATGGATAATGTCTCACACAAGCCGTGAGACTAACTCTTTTAATGCAAATAAAAGAAAAACTATACATTTGCAGATAAAAGAAATGCACATATAGAGAAGGGTGAGTTGTCATTGCCTGAATGATGAGTCTTGATTGAGTCTATCCTGCGTCAGTTTTAGTCCTTCACGTTTGTCCAATCTCCAGTTGTTGCTCCTTGCTAATCCTAGGTCTCCTGCATGAGTGAGATGAGGTTTGGTTAGAGCAATGAAAGATCACCATTCTGTATATCTGCAAACATCTGAAAACATATAGCTTGACTTTCATCTACATTAAAACAACTTACTATTGATGTCCAGGAAAACAAAGAGCATAATCAAACACATCTATCATATGCTTAGTTTTTTATCTAACATGTTTTCTTCTTGTGCAAGTATAGGTGAAATCCTTGTTTCTATTTTGATTCATTTGATTAAAGCATGTGGGATAAAATGTGGCTCCCACAAAGGTTGAGCCCAACATGCTACCTCATTGTGCTTTAAAGAAGCATAGAAAGGTAATTCATCTCTTTATGGTTCCTTCAAGCAACCATACATCATCTATGATAGTGAGATTTCAGTCATTGTCATAGGTGACATATACTTGTTCAAAGTAATCATAAAGGATGTAGACAATGTCATGTATCAAAACGGATAAAAGAGATGCAATGATGTACTATTCCATGGAGGTACAACATTTACATATATATGTGTTTATGAGACAACATGAAGCAACAAGTGTAATTAGGAGCTGTCATAAGTTTCATGAAGATCAGTGTTATAGTATGTAAATGAATAAGGCAAAATTATCAACAAGCTATCTCATACAACAATGCAGTGTAAATGGAAAACATGATGAAGTTGATGAATGACTTAACAATCTTTGTTTAATAAAGAGAAAAACACTATGATTAGATAGTGCTTAAAAAGAAAAATCAAAGAAATCACTAAATTCAAGAGTTACTTTGTATTTAGTGCACTCTTGAAGAATTTGAACAATATTTCCCAGTGTTTCTAGTATGATAGCAGTCACTAAAAAAGCTGTATCTCGCTGCACTGCTATGATAAGAAATAATGAAGAGAAAGAAAATGCATTCATCTTTTATCAAGTCTAAAAAGTTCCTGGCTCCAATAACTCAATTTTACCTTACAAAGACATTAAAGTGGTGCAAATGTCTCTGCTAATTGGTATCATGGATCTCCAGCTAGGAAAAGATAGAAATGATAAAATGATTTGGGTTTCAACATAGGGCAGTGAGTATTCAATGCAAAGATGACCATGGACGGGAAATGATGTAGCAGTCCTAAGAACAGGTGAGAAAGTGCTTTTGGCATTGAACCATGTCATAACAAATGTAAGTGAGTTAAGAAGGTAGTCATTGTGACAATCCTCATGAGAGAATAAGTGAGAATAGAGGATGGTATTCAGTGTAGGGATTTTTTTCCTTTCAAGGGTTTCATACCAATAGCATTTCAGTCATACAAGATTTAGAATACCTCTTAACAGTTATAAGCAAGAATATGAAATGTTCTCCTATGACAGAGACTAAGGAACATCATATTGTAATCACTGGAAATAGTTATGTGAAGGTCTTAAAGAGACAATATTATTGTAGTGCATTGCAAAGATGTTATAGGAGTGTAAGCACAATGACATAGCTTTTCATTCAGATTGCAATGAGTGACATCCTTCCAATGATGTCAAAGGGACAAAGTTTATAAATTTTTTGAAGGGTAGTGTTTTCATCTCAAGAGGGAAATGTTCTTGTGTCAATCTCAGACTGATAAAATTATTTGGGTTTTGGTAGTTGCAATGATGAGAATGTAGCCCCATATTAAGGGAAATGAAACCCTCGTTCACCTTTTACAGTACATTAAAATGAGAGAGCCCTCCTATGCATAAGCTAATGAACATAGTAAAATGATATCAATACAAGCTAGAGACCTTCGGCCATAGACCCATAATGGCCATGAATCTGTAATGAAGAGTGTAAGCCGCAACCATGTGGAATGAATTTCTTTTATATTTTCTACAACTACTACAAAGAAAGTAAAAGGAGATATACAATAAATGATAAAGACAAGTCTCTGTAGAAAATGCCATAAAGGATCAAACCCTCGACAGCTACACATCAGAGCAAGAACCAAATAAAATTATATACAAACCTAGAATGACCTTTGAATGAAAGCAAAGCTTTTGGATACCTGTATAGCAATATATGGCCACGACCATTTAAAAGAGATGTGAAATACATAAGAGAATGGAGCTTAAAACAACATTTTTATCCCCTGATATTGCAAGAATATCCAAACCATGATTAAGGAAAACATGGTTATGCATGAAATATACAAAAAAATCCAATATTTTTTCATTGTTTCCTATAAATGACAGAGAAAACTTAGATATTCAAAAATAAATGAGGTCATGACCACATATGTTATAGAAGGAAACTTCAAGAATTTGCAAGAATGCAATCCCAAAAAATACAAAATAAAGAAACCTTTTGTTTTCTTTCCTTCATGAAGTGCAGTGGCATGAAAATACAGAGAGAAAAACGTATTTTCTTTTAGAAGCATCGAGTATATTTAATAAACAGAGGTTTTAAAAGAATCCTCATCATTTTTTCATAACACAAGCTTGAGATGAGCTTTTAAACACATAAATGCTCGAGTCAAGCATAAGAGACCAATAAGAAAACCACAGTGGTCACGACCAAGCTTGAAATGCTTTAAAAGTAAAGGTCAGGCTTAGATTTGTATCAAGGAAAGGTTTACCTTGTTCTTTCCTACAAAATCTTTCATGAAATTGCAGAAACAACAAGAGAATGGTGAATATTCGAGAAAATGAAGCCTTTAGACACAATTGCAGAGCTTCCTCAAACGCTCTGTTGGTGGCGCATGGAGGTCTCCAGAAAGTTCAAAGTCACAAATGAAATGCTTTTGCATATTTTGCATCATTTTGTCACTTAGGGTTTTTACCCTAATGTATGCTGATAAAAGATTATGAATTTTTGCCTATCTTTTAAAAAAAAATACATGCTAACTAATATATGCACGGCGAGCTAGGACTTAAGTCTTATGCCTTAGTTTCACATTTACCCTTGAATATGCCATGTGTAAGCCTTCAAGGTTTGAGTTTTTCCTTACTTACAAAGGGTCGAACTACTTGTATTTTTGCATTTGTTTAAAATGTAAAGTACTTTATTAAGTGATGTTTTTATAAATCACTTAATCAAAGTTAATATTTTAATGCAAAAATAGTATGTAAATGCTTTCAATGATTTAGTTGAAGGTTTATTCTTTTGCAAGCATCTAGGGGGAGTTAGAGGAAGTTTGCAAGCATATGGAGAGCGTGTAGGGGATTTTATTCATTTTGTTGGAGTTTATGAGAGAATATAGGGGGTGGTTTTGCATGCCTAGATGCTTGGTATGGTCAAAGTTAGCTTTTTTCACACATGGGAGCTCATTTGGAGGGAATCTAGTTGCTAGATTTTAGGCTTTTGGGGGGCATTTGACCCAAGGCAATTTCTGGTTCCTATTTTGGTGCAACTACTTGGGAATTGATGATATAGTCATTTATTTGACTCATTGTACTCAGTTACGGATTATACAATTTTGGACTTAGTGATTTTTTAGTCTTTTGACAATTTTGACATATTTCTGTAACTCACATTTTGGACATGAATAATAGAGGAGACCTTGAATATCAATGATTTTGGAGTTTTACCTTCTTTTTCCTTACTTCATTGTGTGCATTCAAATGATTTGATCAAGCTATTTGTGAGGTATTGTTATTTTCCTATAGCTTTGTCTCATGTTCAACACCTTTATGCAAGTCATAACTGTGTCAAATTTTTTGTGAATGACTTATAGCTGTGAAGTCACCTTCCTTCTAGAAGTCTGAACACCAGGGCCTCATTATGAAATACTTATGCAAATACATGCAAGAATAAGTTGTGCAAGAGTATTTTCAATCATTTTAAGCAAGAGTTGATTAGATGAGTTTATGTCCAAGTTAAGTTTAGTGTATCACCTCTTTAGTCTTTTTTGTTCATTTTTAGTTTCTCAGTTATGCATATTTATCTTCCCTTTTCCTTGTCAAGCAATAAAATAGTGAAGTAATTTAGGTGATAACCAGTTAGGAAGCTAGCCTTCTTCGAAGGTTTGGTATCATTTGAGGTACCCACACCTTGGGACCATTCCCATGCTTTCACTGGATTGTTGAATTTCATATTCAACAAGGTGCAAATCCAGGAGGTAACATTCACAAACATAATAATCATAAACCTAGTCATTAATTAAATTATAACACACAAATGACGTATTCAAAGAACACAATGTAATCATAATCTTACAGGGTATGTGCACCAAGTTGTGACACAAAAATGGCTCTTAAGATACCACTTTTTTCTAAAATTAGCAAAGTTTGGTGTTCACGAGAGAATGAAGATAGTTACGCTCAAAATTTGAAGATGCAACACGAACAAGAGTTGTAGTGCTCTAAATCTACTTTCTAAACTACTATTTTTTTTAAATAATGAAGATTAAGGGTTTGAAAAACGGGGGCCACACAAAGTGTTCCTTTTTTGATAAAAAAAATAGCATAGTGTCTATTATGCCCCCCCTAAAAAGTTAACTTTATTAAATAGAATTTCAAAAATCGCTACAATGAAAAATTAGCTAACACCATGTAGTTTATGCCAATTTTTTCAATGATTTTTTTAATGAATATATAATATTTTACTAATTTTCAAAGTGGACAATCCTAAAAAACTAAAATTTGAGCTGCTCCCCCCTATTTTTTTTGAAAACTAATCGAAAATCAATTTTTTTAGTACATGTAGAATGGATTCTAGTTTCTAAAAATGTAATTTGTCTCTAAATTCAATGAACAAGTGAAAATTTATACCCAAACTAGCACATGTCGATTTTTGACAAAAAAAAGAAGGCACTAACAAGAGAAGTTATGGATGAAAACTTTAACATAATAAAAAACATAAAAATATTTATATGGTTAGATAATTACGAGAGAGCCTAACATCATCATAGTATTTTATAAATTTGCATTGAAACCCGTGTAAAACTGATGGAGAGCACGATTAAAAATGTATGAAATTTTGTTACCCTTTCACAAAATCATGTCCAACCCTTTGGGTTGGATTCCCAAGGCAAAATCCAACCCTTTGGGTTGGTATTTCTCAATGCAATCAATTTGGAAAGCGCCAAATGAAATGCAACAATTTGGTGCTTTCCAAATGTGAATGTTGAGTTTTTAGAATGTATTTTGTTGAAGTGTTTCTTTTTTTCTTTGTCTTTGTCTTTCTCTACTAGTGAAACTATATACATGAAATAAACATTTACATATGGGCGTTTACTTTCTTATACTTTAAGTTATATTTCATGTATATAGTTTTAGGATATTTAAGAGTGGTTTTGAATCTCTTGGAGTTCTAATGCAAATTTTAGTTTTTAGAAGATCTCATCATTTTTTAAACCTAGCCAAATTTTAGTAATCAACATGTCAAATTTCAGTAATTAGGAGGTCAAATTTTAGTAATCAACAAGTTGTATCATATTTCTCTCTCTCTCTGTCTCTCTCTATCTCACTCATTGTTCATCTCTTATGTTTTAGACCTATCTCTCTCATTATCTCCATCCATTTATCTGACTCTCTCCCTTGAGCTCAAGAACTACCTCTCTACTTGTCCATCTCTCTCTCTATCTCCTTCTCTCCATCCCTCTCTCTCGTCCCATTCCCTCTCTAATTCTCTTTATATCACCTCTCTCTCTCCCTCCCTCCCTCCTTCCTATCTAATTTTCTCTATATCCCCCATCATAAACCATCATATGTCATCGCATATCGTACCATCACTTCGGTTTCTTAATCGCCTCATATATGTTTCCGGTACCGCGCGATATCGCCAATCACCAATCTGACCGCAATCATCTGTGCATCGCTTAATATGGCTTATGCATCATCATCATCGGGATCATATCGTCTTCATCATTGCTTGCATATAATATATATATATATGTAATATATGTAATATATAATAATAATAATAATAATAATAATAAAAATATCACGCTGAATTGCGCGCCATCGCTTAAATGGTACATCATTGCATCATAATCTTGCTTATAATCTTGTCACGTTTGATTTTGATGTATGTCATCCGATCCCTTCCTCCCCTCTTCCTTCCCTCTTCCTTCCTCCCCCTCTTTTATCCTCTTCCTTCCCTCTCCTCCACCACTCCATTCCTCCTTTCCTGTCCCTCTTTCTCCTCCTTTCCCTCCATCTTCCTCCACCTCTTCTTCCTCTCATTGTCCATCCATCCTCCACCTTCCTCCATCTCTCCCCTCTCTCTCCTTCCCTCTCCACTTCTCTCTATCTCCCCCTCCCTTGTATCTGTTGATCTCTCTCTAACCTCTCTCTCCATCCCTACCTCTCCCTCCATCTCTCCTTCCCTATCTACTTCTCTCTATCTCCCATGTCCACCTCTCTACCTACCTCTTCCTCTATAACTCCCTACCACTCTCTCTACCTACCTCTCAACCTATATCTCCCCTCTCCCTCTCACTACCTACCTCTATGTCACCTATACCTCTCTCTATCACCCTCCCTCATCTATCTTTGTCTCTTTGATGTCTAGAAGGATGTGATACAAAAAGGGGAGGAAGGTAGGTAGATTGAGAGAGAGGGAAGGAGGGACATAGAGAGGAGAGAGTGAGATAGAAATATTGGAGAGAGAGTGATCCGAAAAAAGAGATGTCGAGCGGCGATAAAACCGATCCCGTCGAAAGAGGAAGAAGATCCATCAAGAGATCGAGAGACATCGCGCCAGATAAATCAGATCAGTCATAAAAAATTCAGATCCCGATCAATAGAATTTGTATTATAAATCCAAGAGATTTGAAACTACTCTCAAACATCTTGAAACTATATACATGGTATAAGAAAGTGAATTCCCATATGTAAATATCGATTTAAACATTTATTTCATTTATATAGTTTCACTAACAAAGAAAAAATAAACACTTTAACAAAATGCATTCTAAAAACTTAGCATTCACATTTGGCGTTCACCTAATGGGTTTCTTAGGGAAACACCAATCCTTAGGCTCAATCATCCAAGCCATTTAGAAAGTGCCAAATTTGGTGCTCGTCAAATTGTCATTTCAGATAAAAAACAAAAGTGGCATCTTTTGTGTCTCACAGATTGGTGCATATACCCTACAATGTAGGATGAATGCAACTACGTAAATGTGTGTGTGCATCAGGATTCCATCATGCTAATTATTACCAAGCAGCTTGGATACTTTTAACTCAGCCATGTTCTCGCCTTCAACATATTCATGCACTCATTCACGCTCATATTTACATCAATAGGTTATTCCATAAAACTATAGCCAAAGCACGTGTACATAACATCTCATATCCAATTAAATTTCAATTTCATACATTTAAAATTAACATCTAATTTAAAACACATTTATCCATAATCAAACAATCATAAGATAATCAACCAATAGTCTCAAATATTTTTGTTTATTTATTAATTAAGTTTATGCAAGCAAAATGAGACGTGACACACCTAAGACAAGTGGTTCTTCCCTTTTCACATCCACATCATACACATTTTCAACAAAGGATAAGATTATGGGTATGGCACTTATTTCTTCTACAAATAACACATCACACACATGGCTTCTTGATTATGAGGAATCGCACCACATGGCTACATCTAGGGAATTATTTTATACATTTGAGTCTTGTTCATTCCCACCAATATTGATAGTGAATAAGACCTATATGTCAGCTCTTGGAAAAGGATCTGTTCCAATTGGAAATGAAAAAATTAATGGTGTACTTTATGCGCCTTCTTTATCTAATAATATCCTTTCCATTTATTAGATTACACACAGTGGCACAAGAAAAATTATTGATTTAACACCACATTTTGTGATCATCAAAGATTTGTAGAGTAGAAGGAACATTTCCATGGATCATGTTGATCACGATTCCAAAATGTATTTGTTTTCTTTCTTTGGTTCTATTGACTTTGATGATGGTTTGAGTATAGGTGAAACTAATACATTCAACATGAATAAGGAGATACAGTTTGGTTATTTGAACCTTCGAGTTCTACCCTCCTCATCATTCCTTCACCTTACACGGATATCACATCTCCTTCATATTCTTCTTCTTATTCAATAAATTGAATGATCCTACATCATTGGTTTCTCATTAGTCAAGACAACATGATATTCACAATTGTGTTTCTACTACAATTGAATGGGATGATTACTTACATAGAATATCATACTTGGTGAGTGAATCCCATTTTATAGAGTTGGAAGACACCTTTGATGAAAACCACATCAACATTAATGTCAACCCATCTACACATTTCTTTCTAGTCTATATCAGCCTTTGCATAGAGCATTTGAGTAGCTTTCAAAGATTTCACCATTGTCTTTGGATATTGTACATCATTTAGAGACTTCTATTCTTCTCACATGAGAATATTTCATGCACCTATATGCAATTCAACATCTTCCATGAGGAATAATTGTTTTCTAACATTCAGGGATCACATTCTACATTCTTCTTTGAAATCAACTCAACATTGTAGGTTCTATGATCTTATGGGGGAGTTATATAGTATCTATCTGTAGTGTCAGAAAAAATATCCCTTTTTCCACACTTGATTTGGGGAAAATTAATAATAAAACGAGCCTAATGTTTCCTTAATTTAGTGTTGTAATATGTTTTTCATATTCACATTAAGTTTAGGGCCCTTTTAAACTAAATGGACTTAAGTGTGCCTTATTTTAGTGTTGTAAGGTGTATCTTTATAATTTCACGTTAATCTAGGGCTTTATTAATTGATTGAGGTTAGTTTTCCTTAATTGGCCCCTTTAATTCAAATCCAAGCCTAATTAAATGTAAATTCCAAGAGATAAAACCTAAAAAATTCATAAATGCCATTTCACAACACTCAACTTCAAAAGATGTATGTCCTAGGTAGGTGACCTAAGACCCATTCACCATAGGGAAAATGGGTCCTCACTTAGTCCTTGACCCTATTTTTACATGAAATTTCACCTTATTTGATGTGTGTCCTAGGTAAGTGGCCTGGGACCCATTCCCCACATGGAGAATGGGTCCTCACTTAGACCTAGGACCCCTCTTTAAAATATGTTTTTGGTGGTATTTCAATGATTTCAAATCTATAATTCAATGTCGACTTGCAATATTTGAATTATGGGAATTAATCTTAAGATATGTATAAATACAAGGTTATTTCACTATGTTTCACCTAGCAATTTTGATTCAAGCATCCTAAGATTTCACAAGAGCATTGATAGGAGTATTAAAGAGAATTTCTAAGGCATTCAAGGGTAGATTTGTAGAAGATTATTGAAACAATCAAGATTCATTTTGTCATGTCAAATATGT
Source organism: Sequoia sempervirens (assembly GCA_007258455.2). Classification (NCBI taxonomy): domain Eukaryota; kingdom Viridiplantae; phylum Streptophyta; class Pinopsida; order Cupressales; family Cupressaceae; genus Sequoia; species Sequoia sempervirens. The sequence goes on along the minus strand of VDFB02128535.1, from coordinate 7,570 downwards.
ATTGCATCATGCATGTTGTTTGAGCTAATATGTTGATGTAGTATTCAAGATCAATTCAAGTATATCAAAGGTAATATCTTCAATCAAGTTTCATGATCAAGATCTACATTCATTGAGGCTACTTCATACAAGTTTATAGATTTATCCAAGGTTCAAAGTGGGATTGGTGAGTTGTGACATTGCATTTGTTCATTCATCATTCCTTCATGCATTTCTATTTCATTTCAAGGTTTAATTACCAAAATGGGGTTTGACCAAGGAAAACCCCTATTCCCTAACAAAAAAACATTTTTCTCTCTTTGATGTGTGATTATAGGTTTTATGTTGAAGATCAATTGGAGAGAAAAATTGAAGAAAGTTGTAAAGTTTTCAAAGTTGCATGAAAAGTTTTCAAATCACGGAAACTGATCTAAAGGATTTATTTTCGACTTTCTAATAGTGAACAACTAGAATTTGGGAGTGCAAACATAAAAAAATAGAACCCAAATTATTTTTAATAAAACGAGCCTAATGTTGTCTCAATTTAGTGTTGTAATATGTTTTTCACATTCACATTAAGTTTAGGGCCCTTCTAAATAAAATGGACTAAATTGTGCCTTGTTTTAGTGTTGTAAGGTTTATCTTTACACTTTCACATTCATCTAGGGCTTTATTAATTAATTGTGGTTAATTTTCCCTAATTGGCTCCTTTAGTTCAAATCCAAGCCTAATTAAATGCAAATTCTAAGGGATAAAACCCGACATTCATAAATGCCATTTCACAACACTTAACTTTGGAAGATGTGTGTCTTAGGTAAGTGACCTAGGACCCATTCACCATAGGGTGAATGGGTCCTCACTTAGTCCTATGACCCTAATTTTTCATGACATTTCACCTTGTTTGATGTGTGTCCTAGGTAAGTGGCCTAGGACCCATTCGCCGCATGGAAAATGGGTCCTCACTTAGACCTAGGACCCCTCTTTTGAATAGGTTTTTGGCGGTATTTTAATGGTTTCAAATCTACAATTCAATGTCAACTTGTGATATTTAAATTTTGGGAATTAATAATAAGATATGTATAAATATAAGACTATTTCACTAAGTTTCATCCTAGATCTTTATAAGCAATCAAGAGTACTTTGACAAGAGAATTTATAAGGCATTGAAGGGAAGATTTGTAGAAGATTATTGCAGCAATCAAGATTCATTTTGTCATGCCAAAGATGTATTGCATCATGCATGTTGTTTGAGATAATATGTTGATGTAGCATTTAAGATCAATTCAAGTATATCAAAGGCATTATCTTCAATCAAGTTTCATGATTAAGATCTACATTCATTGAGGCCATTTCATGTAAGTTTGTAGATTTATCCAAGGTTTCAACTAAGGTTTCATGAGTTGTTACATATTGTTCATTCATCATTCCTTCATGCATTTCTATTTCATTTCAAGGTTTAATTACCAAAATGGGGTTTGACCAAGGCAAACCCCTATTCCCTAACAATCAACATTTTTTTCTCTTTGATGTGTGATTGCAGATTTTAGGTTGGAGATCAATTGGAGAACCTATTTTAGGTTCACCATAATGAAACCCCCTATGGATCATAACATGCATATTTCATTTCCCATGACTTTTGTACCATAATGAAACATATAAAAATAAGTAGGTCCACCAAAATGAAGACTAAGATGAATGAATTTCTATATTTTCATTCAATATGTGTGCTATAATATGCAAATGAGTAATAGAAATTAAATCTAACTTAAAAATTTATCAAAAGGGAGATATGGAAAGGTGAGAAAGTTGTGTGCCTATCACCAAAGATTCTTTTCCAGACCTCACCGAGGACTCATTTTCCCTATGGTGAATGGGTCTTGGCTAGTGCTCTAAAAAATTAGTTTTTGGGTTATGTTCTTCAATGTCTGCACTCTCAGATTCTAGTTGTTCACCGTCGAAAAGCCAAAAATAATATCTTTTAGCATTTCTCATGTTTCATGGTGTGATTTTCTTTTTTTCTTGTAATGCATCCTTTTCTTGGTGGTGCCATTGGGTTTGATGTCCTTTAAGAGTGCAATATTTCTTAGCGTATGACTTTCCTCTTAGTGGTGATGCGATGCACTGTATTCCCTAAGTTGTGAAACTTTTACTCTTGAATTGTCCTCTCTTGGAGACATTAGGAATGATGACCCCTAAGAAGAATACCTTACACTAATGAAGAAAGATCCCCTTGAACAAAAACCTATATACATAATATTCATAATTGGTTACATAACGCAACTTGTTGACCTTATGAAGCTCAAACCCTAAATTCAAGGTCACCTAGCATAACACACCTTGCTTGTTGTTGGAGCCTTGCCTAGCATTTTGGTGCCTTATAGAAGTTTTCAAAAGGATATATTTGATATGGTATGGGATCCTAATATGATTCTCTCATTTTCCACCCTATCGGAAGACTCACCTAGTGGACAACCTAAAGTTTCGCTACCTCAAAATGAGCTCAAAGTTGATAGTTTAGATGCATTCCACATCGCGTTGGACAATCTAGGCTTGATATTATTGGTCTTTAATGTTGTATGATTGTGTATATTTGTCATTTCTGCATACATAAGTGTCTTGAATGTATACTTTAGTGTGAGTTTGACATGGGTTCATACTGTCAATATAGTGGGGCAAAATATAGTGTCGAAAAAAGTATCCCTTTTTCCACAATTGATTTGGGAATAATCAATAATAAAATGAGCCTAATGGTGTGTTAATTTAGTGTTGTAATATGTTTTTCATATTCACATTAAGTTTAGGTCCCTTTTAAACTAAATGGACTTTTAACTGTGCCTTGTTTTAGTGTTATATGGTGTATCTTTACACTTTCACATTAATCTAGGATTTTATTAATTGATTGAGGTTAGTTTTCCTTAATTTCCCCCTTTAATTCAAATCCAAGCCTAATTAAATGTAAATTTTGATAGATAAAACCTAACATTCATAAATTCCATTTCACAACACTCAACTTTGGAAGATGTGTGTCCTAGGTAGGTGACCTAGGATCCATTCGCCATAGGGTGAATGGGTCCTCACTTAGTCTTATGACCCTATTTTTACATGAAATTTCACCTTGTCCAATGTGTGTCCTAGGTAAGTGGCCTAGGACCCATTCGTAACATGGAAAATGGGTCCTCACTTAGACCTAAGACCCCTCTTTAAAATATGTTTTTGGTGGTATTTCAATGATTTCAATTCTATAATTCAACATGTCAGCTTATGATATTTGAATTTCAAGAATTAATCTTAGGATATGTATAAATGCAAGGTTATTTCACTATGTTTCACCTAGCAATTTTGATTCAAACATCCTAAATTTCACAAGAGCATTGATAGGAGTATTCAAGAGAATTTCTAAGGCATTCAAGGGTAGATTTGCAAAAGATTATTGTAGCAATCAAGATTCATTTTGTCATGTCAAAGATGTATTGCACCATGCATGTTGTTTGAGCTAATATTTTGATGTAGTATTCAAGATTCATTCAATTATATCAAAGGCATTATCTTCAACCAAGTTTCATGATCAAGATCTACGTTCATTGAGGCCTCTTCATGCAAGTTTGTAGATTTATCCAAGGTTTAAATTGGGATTGGTGTGTTGTGAAATTGCATTTGTTCATTCATAATTCCTTCATGCATTTCTATTTCATTTCAAGGTTTAATTACCAAAAAGAGGTTTAACCAAGGCAAACCCCTATTCCCTAACAAAACAAAAAAAATCTCTCTTTGATGTGTGATTGTAGGTTTTAGGTTGAAGATCAATTGGAGAGAAAAATTGAAGAAAGTTGCAAAGTTGTCAAAGTTGAAAGAAAAGTTGTCAAATCACATAAATTGATTTACATGATTTATTTTTGGCTTTTTGACAGTGAACAACTAGAATCTAGGAGTGCAAACATTGAAGAAAATAACTCAAAAACTAATTTTTCAGAGCCCTAGCCAAGACCTATTTGCCATAGGGAAAATGAGTCATTAATGAGGTTTGAAAAATAATCTTTGATGACAAGTACAAAACTTTCTCACCTTTCCAAATCTCCCTTTTGACTATTGTTTTAGTTAGATTTAATTTATGTTACACATTTGCATATTATAGCACACATATTGAATGAAAATATAGAAATTGGTTCATCATAGTCTTCATTTTGGTGAACCTATTTTTATATGTTTCACTATCTATCTCTCTTATGGGGGGGAATTTCTTCTACCTATGTGATAGAAGTAGTGCTTGGGGGGTCATCATGACTCCTTCTATCTTCTTTATTTGTACATTTTATTTCATTGCATTTATTTATATTTTGGAGAGGGGTTTTATTTCCCACTGGGTTTTTCTCCTTTACTCTAGTTTATGAGATATTTGTACATGATTACATAACATGGCCTTTTAGTTATGACTCATCATTGTACATATATTATTCCCTAAGTTGCAATTAAGGTGGGTGTTAGTGTAATTAGAGTTATCATCATACTTAGTTAACTAATCACCTTTCTAGGATTGACCTATTCACTCCTAGCTTAAGTTTACTTAGATTTATTTTTCTTTTGTCTTACTACATATGGTTGAGACATGTGTCTTCGTGAAGCAAGCTCACAAGTGTCCCATCTTTGGAGGGGTAGGTATAGTTTCAATCCTACCTTCTCACCTCCTCATCCTTGCTTATATATGCAAGGCTTGATCATTGTATTTACATGTGATCTTCATATTATATTAATAAATATACTATTGTGCTTATTTTTTTCACATGTGGAAGTTTGTTTCATGCTCTTGATCTTGGCATTCTTGCTTATAGTAAGGAAACCACTATGAGCTTGAAGATGACATGAACTAGTGGTTTTGATATTTTGTGTATAGATTCTAAATATGCTTTAAAAAATAACTTGTCTTGTTTTCAAATAATTCTTAATAAGCTATTTTTAATATTTTTAATGATTGATATTATGTTGTACATATATTTTTAGAAATGAGATAAATCCATAATTTCCTAATATAGATCATTAACACTTACATCCGGTATATACATATTTCTTCATAATATTTTTGTTGCATATTTTATTTTTTATTTATTTTTTAATTTATATTATTATAATTTAGAGTAATATTATGTAATATTTTTGTACATATCTACATTATTTTTTTCTTAAAATAAGGGCATCAATATTTTTTATAAAAAGGGGTGAAAAATTTATTAAAAATTAGAAGAAAGCATTACAGACATAACAAAGGGAACAAGCCCCATAAACCATCAGAAGCAACAAAACAAGCACATAAATAAAATCAACTATCTTCCAGTATCCTTCTATCCTCCTACAGGAACCTATCCAAATCCTGACGTAACTCAGGGGAGACCTGCATCCAGTCCTCGATCTTCTAGCCTTCATCATGCTCAGAAGCCCATTTGGCCAAGCAGTCAGTAGTTCATGATTCCACTCCCTCAGGATATGAACAAAAAAAACTACCTCCATCTTAGAACTAACCTGAAAAATCTGTTGAACAACCGAAGCTAACTGCCAATTAATATCATACATCTTCCTTTCATTCAACATATTAATCAAGATATGTGAATCAACTTCACAAATAACCCTATGCCATCCCAAAGCAAGGGCTCGCTCCACAGCGTAAAGAATTTCCAAACCTTCCATGAGATTAATAGTCTTCTCCCCCTCATGAATAGAGGAAATAAATATCACCGAACCCCCTAAATCCCTGCCAACCCCACCAATCCCAACAAGCCTAGGATTTCCTCTAGAAAATCCATCAGTATTGATCTTCAAAATTCCAGCCGGAGGAGGTAACCACCTACCCATCCGTTGCACTCTCTTGTTCCCATGCTTGCATCTCCTCGAGCTACCAGAAGAAGAATGTATCCCCTGAAGTCCCAACCTATCCACCAACTCAACATCCCCTTTCCCTAGGGGAAAAATACTTCACACTTAGCTGCAATTGACTCTTGAATCATACCTAGCATACGCATCCACACCTGCTGACCCACCAATTTTACACTACGAAATATCTTGTGATTCCGCTCCAGCCAAAATTTCCAAAGAAGAAAAGTAGGTCCAACATACCAAACTTCCTATAGAAAGGAAGCCATCCAGGGGGGTCTTCCCATACTATCCCAAAACTCCACCAAAGAGGAAGCATGAACACAAGGTTGCTTCCAAACATCCCACCACCAATGCCAAAGTTGCACAACAAAGGGGCACCGAAAGAACAAGTGTGAGGAATCCTCCTCCTCTTTCGCACAAAGTGCACAAACTGAAGGCCCCTGGAAACCACGCTTACGAATGTTATCCCATGTCAAGCACCTATTCCATGCCAAAGTCCAAAAAAAGCAATTACACTTTGGCCATGATAGCTTATTCTACACCCTCTTCCACCAATGAACCGCCCCCTAACCAACTTCTGAGCCAATAACACCTGATAACCATAAGCAACATAATAGATCCCCTTAGGATTGTGGGTCCAAGCTAGAATATCCTCTTCAAGAAGAGAGCTACAACGCCTACTACAAAGATCATGTTAAGCTCAACGCTGCCTTCCTCCCTTCCCATATCTGGCCACTCTGTGGGATCCTTCCAACAATCCCTCTCCAACTGACCATAAAAAGAGGACTTGAAGTCACTCACCCTAGACCAACCAACTGCAAGAAATCTCTGGCTCAAAGGAAGTAGGTGAGGAAACTAAGAGGTAAGAAGAGGGAAACCATCCCAATAGTTCAACTAAAAAAGGGCTTCAAAGCCCTGTCTACAGATCCAAAATAAACCATCCTTGATGAGTTTTTGACCCTTCTGAAGAGTACTCCAAATCATCGAACCTTTCCCCTCGAGAGGGTACCTAGGGAGGTCATATCGAGGGAAACCCGAAAAACACTTATGAGATAGTATCCTAGCCTACAACTAATCTTGCTCCACACACCATCTCCATAATAGCTTAGCAACCACAACCACTCCAACCAATGTTGACTGGAGAATACCTAACCCACCATATTGCTTTGGACTACACACATCTTCCCACTTGACCAGGCTCCACTTGGAGGACGACAAGCATCCAACCCATAAAAATAGCCTCTCTAGAGAATCCAACTCCTTAAGAAACCCCACCGAAGCCACTTGAAGCATACACTTGTAAGTAGGGAGAGCCTGCACAACTAAATTAAGAAGCTGAACCCTCCCAACAAAATACAACCATCTATGAGTCCAATGATTAACTTTCATTCGAAAGTTATCAATAATATTCTGCCAAGAACCCTTGGGAAGGCGGCCAACAAAAATTGGAATACCCAAATATGTAAGAGGGAGAACCCCTATCTGAAACCTCAAAATATTAGCAATTCTTCTCTGAATGGGAGTAGGCATATTGAAGAAGAAGATGGATGATTTATCCTCATTAATCAATTGTGTTGATGCCACAAGATAAATGCCCAACAATTGCCTCAAAAAAGTAGCTTCCTTGACAATAGCCATCCCATCAAGGCAGTATCATCAACAAACTACAAATGAGACTGCAGAGGCAAATCTCCACCCCAACACCAACCCTGAATGATGCCTAAGCCAA